>PVJI01001427.1:0-182272 GCA_004026765.1 Micronycteris hirsuta
CCCTCCCCTTCCCTCTCCTTCCCTCCCCTCCCCTCTCCTTCTCTCCTTGCCTTCTCTCCCCCCACTTCCGATGCAGTTAATTCAGCATGGATTCTTTTTTTTTAATCCTCACCCAAGGGTATGTTTGTCAATTTTAGAGTGAGAAGAGAGAGAGAAAAAGAGAAACATCAATGTGAGAGAGAATCATTGATCTGTTGCCTCCCATATTCACCGTGATAGGGGATCAAACACAGAACTTAGGTATATGCCCTGACAGGGCATTGAGTTCTCAGCCTTTTGGTGTACACAATGATGTTCCAACCGAGCCACTTGGCCAGGGTCAGCATGGGATTCCACGAGCCATGTCCTGTCGTGGGGATTTTGTACCTGCTGAAACCCGTGGGTGACCGCAACTCGATGCGTGAAAGAATCTCATACCGAGACATGCAGGGAAAGAAGAGTCCGGGGCCACGGGACCAATTCCTCCATCTCAGGAAAAGGCCTCTTGGGTAGCTTAGCCTGGGTTTTTATTAAAGGCTTTAGGACATATTTACATTGGATTGATTATTCATGGGATTAAGCAGAACAGGGGTAAGATTACTCATTAGCAGGGCATTAGGATGTAAATTCAGGTCCGGTGGCAGACAGGACCAGGGTAATACAATATGCAGGGCTCAGCAAGCCAGAATTTTTTAAGATACATCTTTGCCAAATTCCTATTAGAGAATTCCCATTCCACAGACCTGATCCACACTTGTTCATACAGGAATCACACGGAGCTGTGCTCAAAACGCGTAAATTCTCATGACTACATGTTAACATGTGTATGGAAATCACTGCCACAATGTCCAACTCTTCTTTCTCAACCTGTAGCCTAATGCTGAGAAGCTCTGTAGTCTGTATAAAGAGCGCTTAAATGAAGCGAATGTAAAACTAGATGAAGTGACTCAGTCGGCAAGTGCCCTGACAGCACAGAAGACAAAGCTACAAAGTGAGAACAGTGAGTAAACATACTGCTTCACTTGTGACTGAACCTCAATCACGGCAGCCTGGGTGGGAGGGTGGGGGGTTGGGGACGGTGGGGGTGGTGGTGGTGGAGACAGTTGAAATGATGAACCAACTACTGAGCCTGAGTGGGCATTCGAAGATTCTAGGGGAAGAATGAGGCCTCTGATACAGCCTTGTCTACAGATATGTTCTCGTCTGGGAAGGGATACCTCTGAGCCACGTTGGGAGGCCCTGCTTGGCTCTCTTCCATGGGAAGGAAAAGCAGTAAGCATTTGGCTGAAGCACTAAAATTCAAAAGATGATAGGGACTGTACATCTACAAGACATGTTTTGTAAGGTCTACCTCATTAAAATAGTCATTTTTTTCTCATTTTCAATAATGAGCCCACACCTTTTTAAAAAAACTCAGTAAAAGCCATAGTCTGTACAATGGGCTACAAGGGCCATAATTAGGCCTCTGATTATCTCTCTGACCTCTGCTGCTACTTTTCCTTCTCTCATTCGGCCTTGACCACCTTGACCTCTTTGCTGTTGCTTTGAACACACCAAACACATTCCCACGCAGTCTTGCCCTAGTTATTTCTTCTGTCTGGAATCCCCTATTCCTTCTGCGAGACTTGAAGACGAGGGTTAGTCAGATACCTGGGGGAAGTTAGGATATGCCTTATTGGGAAGGTGACATTTAAGCACACTCAACCTGCTTTCTCCATGTGCTGCTTATTCATAGTATTTCATACCTTAAGACAAACTACACACTTGATATAATAAATATGATTATTTATATCCATCTGCCACACTGTAAGCTTCATGAGGGAAGGGGGCTGTCTGTTTTGTTCACTGGTATGTGTCCACCATCTAGAGCAATGCCACCGGCTCCTTGTTTCTGCTCCACAAACATTTGATACATTAAAAATAGAAAAATGTTCCATGGTTTACTGTCAACCACTATTGAGAGTTGTATGTGTCCATTTTTGTATTTTTTCCAATCTTTTACATTGTATCAATTGTTGGTGTACGAAATGTCCAAATCTATAGAGAATTTTATGAGTTTATATGACCAATATGTCAACAATTTCCAGGAACCAATATGTCAACAGATTGAGAAAATGCTCCAGAGAATGGTAGTTTTACAACTTATTTTATACATTAGAATAAAAGGAGGAGATATGAGGAGAGTTACTGGAAATCCATTGGTGATAGATTAAGAGGGCAGGAAAAAGCAAAGTGAGGATTGGATAAAAAGTGTAATAGATACATACTTTTTTTACATTGGTGGGTGGGTATGATAATTAACATTTACAGCAGGCAGAGATGGTATGTAGGCAACAAAATAGCAATGAGGAGTTCTGTGGACTGGTGCTTTAGTGGTTGTGCCTCGAAGAGTCAGGGAAAGGAGATTACTCTGACATTTCAAAGGTATCTTAGATACAAAAAGACAATGCACAGGCTCTCTTAAGGTAAATAGTGACCTTTGTCAAGGAAGCTACAGACCTAAGACACAGCTACCAGCCAGACTCACTTTTAATTAGAAATTTTTATGTTCAGATCATCCTATGTGGTTACTTTCAGTCCCTGAATTTGCAGGACCCACCATGCAGGCCTCCCCTGAGCTTGCCAGGTTTGGTATGTGGTCCCTTTTTTGTTCACACAATCTAATTGGGGTTTTTCTTTTTCAATTTGTCATAAGCATTTTTTTTTGTATCTTAGCCATTTATAATGGATTTTATTTTTTAAATATTTTTAAAGGAAGAAATAAATATGTATTGATTTGTGAGAGGGAGACATCGATTTGTTGTTCTGCTTATCTATGCAGTCATTTGTTGACTCTTGTATGTGCCTTGACCTACGAACTTGAAACCTTGGCATGCTGAGATGACATTCTAGGCAATTCAGCTACCCGGCCAGGACTATTATGGTTTCTTTTAATCCATCAAGTAGAGGGACCGTAGTTTACTTAACCTTTCCCTGTAACTTGTTTCTCTGTTGTGAACAGCATGTGACTAGATGTTTGTCTGTAACTATAATTATTTTAGTAATATATTTCCAGGGATAGAATTTCTAGGTCAATGAAAATAGACAGTATGTTCCTGCTGCCCAGAGGTACTCACTTTAGAAAGAGAGTGGAGACCATTTAGACTGTGTAACATCCTTTGCCAGTGGATACCTCTGATTCTAGATGCTAATCTAAAGTCAAAACGACACACCTGGAAATCTAGAAGAGAAAAATGTTTTTGGTTCTAGCATGGACACTGAATAGGATCCTTCCTATGCTGGCGGCCCTGCTGCAAAACTCCCAACATGATCTTCTGTGCCGTTTAGGCTGTAGTCTGGGTGTGCACTCCACAGTCCAGAGACAAGGCTGGAGAATCCCGTGTGTCTGGCTCCAAAGGAAGTGTTGTATAAAATTTGTTTTGATAGGCATTGCCTACTTCCCCCTAATTATTGCCGTTAATTTTCTACTCACTTTTTTTATAAGAAAATTGGCGGGTAAGTGAAACGAACATGGGTTTGAGATGCTAATTCTGCTTAGGATGCAGAACCTTTTTCTTCCTTTCATGTTTATCTTTACCTTTGGCTTTTGTGTGAACTAAATAGGAAGTTCTATATATGCTTATCCAAACCTCTCTCTACTCACTGGGTATTTGCTCCAGATTTTTTTTTTGGCTCTTCTTTCCTACTACCATCAAAGTATTTTTCTCATGCCCAAGGGGAGACCAATAGCAAATGTGATCAATTAAGTCATGTTAATGAGTTCTGGGTCTGCAACATAGTAGTCTCAACCCCCTCATGGATTGGCATTTCTTCAGAATCCTTTTAAGTATGTTTTCACCCAGAGATTCTCAAAGTTAGGCCCACAGACTCCCAGTGATTGACAAAGCCCTCTCAGGGGGCTCTGAGGTTAATGATTGTCTTACATTTTGACCCTGAACATCTCCTTAGTGTTCTGTGTGCTACAACCAGAAGTATACATAAAGCATTCGTTTCGTATTGAAGTGCGGCATGTGATTAAGTTCTGAGTTGAACTAGCAGTTTTTTCAGGGAGCATCACATTTCCTTGAAAGAATGATTGACAAACATACTGTGCTAATTCAGACTTAGATATTTAGCAGATACTTCTCAAAAATAAAGTAAGCCTGTCACGTCAAGGCAATAACTGACAATATTTGTCGCAATAAAATTGGAGCTTTTAGGCAAAAATTAGGTTTTGGAAAGCATATGTGTCATCATGAGCTTGATGGCTTTCAAGTCTTAAAGACTTTTCTGATGACACCAGTGGTGACACTGGAAAGTGATTTTTTTTATATTATATAATGAAATATGCCAAATTGGAAGCTCTGCATAATTCTGTGAACTCATATTTTTTCAAATCACCACCGCATGATGTTACAGAATAATGTGTGGGCAAAAGACCAACTGAACATTTAACATGGACCAATGAATTTAGTATAACAGTAAAAAAAAAAAAGATTGATTTGGTTTATTTCATACTGCAACAAACCTGTCAGAAATTTGTTTCTTGGGTTTCGATGTAACAGCAAATACTGGTCACAATTATCTGCAAAGACTACGATGTACACCCCTCTTTTCCAGTTACGTATCTGTGACGGGCTAAGTGTTCTTCATACACCGCAATGAAAACAGTGTATTGCAGTACAAATTCAGATGCAGATATGAGATTCCAGCTGACTTTTATTAAGCCAGAGATTTTTTAAAAAATTATTTTATTGTTGTTTAAGTACAGTTATCTGCATTTTCCTCCCAACACTCCCCCTAACCCCAGCCAAAACCACCTCCCTCCCTTGCTTCCACCCTCCCCCTTGGTTTTGTCCATGTGTCCTTTATACTGGTTCCTGAAAACCCTTCCCCACATTGTCCCTTCCCCCTCCCCTCTGGCTGTTGTTAGATTGTTCTTAATTTTAATGTCTCTGGGTATATTTTGTTTGCTTTTTTCTTTTGTTGATTATGTTTCAGTTAAAGGTGAGATCATATGGTATTTGTCCCTCACCACCTGGCTTATTTCACTAAGAATAATGCTTTCCAATTCCACCCATGCTGTCCCAAAGGGTAGGAGCTCCTTCTTTCTCTCTGCTGCATAGTATTCCATTGTGTAAATGTACCCTAGTTTTTTGATCCATTCATTTACTGATGGGCACTTAGGTTGCTTCCAGCACTTGGCTATTGTAAATTATGCTGCTATGAACATTGGGGTGCATAGGTTCTTTTGGATTGGTGCTTCAGGGTTCTTAAGGTATAGTCCCAGCAGTGGAATTTCTGGGTCAAAAGGCAGTTCCATTTTAGTTTTCTGAGGAAATTCCATAGTGTTTTCCACAGTGGCTTCACCAGTCTGCATTCCCACCAACAGTGCACTAGGGTTCCCTTTTCTCCACCTCCTCTCTAACACTTGTTTGTTCATGTGCTTATGATGGTGATTCTGACTGGTGTGAGGTGGTATCTCATTGTGGTTTTATTTTGCATCTCTCTGATGGCTAGTGATGCTGAACATGTTTTCATATGTCTCTGGTCCCTCTGTATGTCCTCCTTGGAGAAATGTTTGTTCAAGTCCTTTGTCCATTTTTTAATTGGGTTTTCTGTCTTCCTGGAGTGGAGTCATGTGAGTTCTTTATGTATTTTGGAGATCAAACCTTTGTCCAAGGTATCATTGGCAAATATGTTTTCCCATATAGTTGGTTCTCTTTTCATTTTAATGCTGTTTTCTTTAGCCATGCAGAAGCTTTTTATTTTGATGATGTCCCATTTGTTTATTCTTTCCTTTGTGTCCCTTGCTTTAGGGGGCATATCAGTGAAGATGTTGATGCATGGAATGTCTGAGATTTTCCTGCCAATGTTTTCCTCTAGGACTTTTATAGTGTCACAACTTATATTTAAGTCTTTTATCCACCTTGAATTTATTTTTGTGTTTGGTGTAAGTTGGTGATTGAGTTTCTTTCTTTTTTTTTTTTTTTTTTTTTTTTTTTTGCATTTATCTGTCCAGCTTTCCCAACACCATTTGTTGGAGAGGCTATTTTTACTCCTTTTAATGCTTCTTCCTCCTTTGTCAAATATTAATTGCCTGTAGACACTTCTCTCTTTTTTCTTGATGAGTCTGCTTAAAGGCTTGTTGACTTTTTAAATCTTTTCAAAGAACCAGCTCCTGGATTTATTAATCCTTAGAATGGTGCTTTTAGTCTCTATGTCATTTACTTCTGCTCTGATCTTGGTTATTTCCTCCCTTCTACTTGCTCTGGGCTGTCTTTGTTGTTGTTCCTCAAGTTTTTGTAGGCATAGGGTTAGGCTGTTTATTTGAAATGTTTTCTTCTTTTTAGATAGGTCTGTATCACTATGAACTTCCCTCTCAGGACTGCCTTCACTGTGTCCCTTAAGTTTTGGATTGTTGTGAGTTCATTTTCATTTGTTTCAAGAAACTTTTTGATTTCTTCCTTAATCTCATTCTTGACCCATTCATTGTTTAATAGCATGCTATTCAATCTCCATGAGTTTGAGTGTTTTGGTTTTTTTTTCCTTGAGGTTGGTTTCTAGTTTCAGTCCCTTGTGCTCAGAGAAGATGCTTGATATGATTTCAATTTTTTTGAATTTGTTGAGGCTTGTTTTGTGTCCTATCATGTGGTCTGTCTTTGAAAATGTTCCATGTGCATTTGAAAAGAATGTGAATTTTGCTTCTTTGGGATGAAAGGCTCTCTATATATATCAGTTAAGTCCATTTGATCTAGGGCATTGTTCAATGCCGCAGTATCTTTGTTGATATTTTGTTTGGAAGATCTGTCCATTTTTGACAGTGGGATGGATAAGCCAGAGATTTTTTTTTTTAATGTAAAATACGTCATTTTTTCTTTTCCTTCTTTCTTTTTTTTTTTTTTTTTTTTTTGGTTTTGGAGAATAGACTTTCTTCTAAAAAATGTTGTTATGTTAACATGTTAACACAGCATTAAGATATTTATTATTATTATTTCAAAACCAACTAATACATATTTTAAATTCAGATACACTATCTATTGACATAAAATTCACATAAACAAAATCTTGCTGGGGCGCACAATAATTTTTAACCATGTAAAGTGTCCCTGAAACCAAAAGGTTTCAGAGTTGCTACTTTAGCCTACACAGATGCTTCCTTCCAAGGTTAAGAGTTTTAGAATTTGTTTGTAGTAAGATGGTTAAGGGTCATACATATCTGGACCTTCATTGTTGCACTAATTGCACTATAGAAGCAACTGCCTTTGCCCAGGATTGGCTCAGTTTTTAGTACCACTTCTAATAACAGTATTTGTGTCCTATTATTGATAAAATAAGCTAATCAGAGTGTAGACTAGATTGTAATAGAATTTCCCCCTCTTATGATTACATTCTCTACTGTTTAATGACTACTTCTAATATTTATTTAGCAATTAGTCTGTAAAGTACATTCACACTCTTTTCATTAACAATCTTGTATTGTTATCCTCACTTTACAAATGATGCAAGCAAGTGTAATTATCTAAAAAAATTATGTAGTCACAAATTGGCAGAGCTACACATAATAAACAAGGGGCATGACATAGAAGAAAGAATGTTCTGCAGGGTTAACAACTCAATTTGAATGTACCTCCACCAATTACTGGCTATGCATGTGTCCCAACTACATTAAATAAGTTGCCCTGTTTCTCCCTTTGAAAAATGGGTAACAATATCTATGTTATCAAGGAGTTATGAGAGTTAAACTAGATAATATACATAAAGTGCCTACTGAATAAAAAATTCTCAATAAGGATAGCTAATATCTGTCATTGACTCATACTTACTACTAAAAATAATTTTGTTATGTTTTTTAATTAGGGTTCTCTTGTGAGTCCTGGAAAGAATCATTGCCATGGTTTTGCTAATAACTGGACTCTCAAACCCTTTCTAAATATGAGTTAAATGTGGTAGGAGTCATTCTAGTTGCTCTTAAATTCAATAAGTAGGTGAAGCAGTATATGAGGAAGACCATGGTTAACTTATTTGTGAAATCTTTGTAGATGAGTTCCTAAGGAGGCTGGAAGAAAAGGAGGCCCTGATAAACCAGCTTTCCAAGGAGAAGAGTTCCTTCATTCAGAAAATGAAAGGATTGAAAGGGCAACTGGAAGAGGAAACCAAAATAATGCATCTATTATTTCTCACCAGTAGCTTGACCATACATTTTTCTTTGGTGTGTCAGCCTGCATATCTACTTATATTAAAGAAAAGGGGAAAGTGCCCTAGAAGTTCGGGGAAAAAACATGTTGGACCTTGTATGTGCTGGGAAGGACCCTGATCACTGAAGGAGTTTCCTCAGTGATTCAAATTGCATCTCTAGTTTGTCAGGTTTAGAGCAAGTAAAGTATGTGTTTCCATCTTGCATTATTTCTTGCACAGAAAGTCAGCAAGGTTCTTTATGGATCTTTGATTTTGAATTGCACTAAGAAATAGAATTTAATAAAAGACCAGAATAAAATAAATGGAGCTAACTTAGCTCAATATTACTTTGAAGTTGCCAATAAATTATAGATAATTTCTTCCTAAGAGAATATATAATGTTGCTAGTAGGTGACCCCAGTGAAAGTAGTTCTCTAAGGTGAAAGCATAGTGACTAATGTGAGAGATGAGTTTTTTGAGCCTTGGCATTTCAAGCTAATTCTTGGTTGATATTCAAGTCATCTTGATACTAAGACCCCAAATTACCTCACTTGTACATAATCTCACTGTAAAGACATCGACTCTCAGGGGTAGATGTCATTGAATCTTGAGACTTCTGTCTTTAAATATTTTATTTCCTTCACTTCCTTATTTCCTATATTATATATAAATTGTTAAATTACTACCATGGTTTGTACATCAGACATTATGCTTCTCATTACCTAAATCTTCATGTGTCACATAAAGCAGGTAGAATTATATCTTTATACATGAAGAAACCAAACTCATATGACAAATAACTTGTCCAAGGTCACACAGCTAGTAGTTGACTGTGAAGGAATTTACTCAGGTGGTGAAATGACTTGATTTATATATTAGAATATCATTCTGGCTGCCTTCCCAGTACCTTCCAATTGGCCTACAAGGCCCCTTTGCTCTGGCTCCAGCCTCCTTCTGTGATCTCACCTCATACATCTGCTTTCCTCACTTACTCCCCTGCAGACCCCCTGGCTCCTCTCTGCCTCTTAAACAGCTGCCATCATTCCTGCCCTAGGCCATTTGTAGCTGCTGTTTCCATTGCTTGGAGGCCCTTCTCCAAGGTCTTTGGGAATGATGAGAAGGAACTAACTATTCTAGATCACATTAGTCTGTTTTATTGTCTTACTGCCGTTAGCTATATTATTATTAATTTGCTTACGTGTTTGATTTGTGTATCCTCTCACTCCTTTTTGGCTTCTTAGGGCAAAGACTGTCTGTGTGAAACTTCTAAAGCACTAATGTCTGGAACAGATGTTCAATAAATATATATTAAATAAGAGGAGGTGCCCCCCCCCAAAAAAAGAGGAAGTGTCCCAATTTTGAAGCCAAGTTTATCATGTTGCAAAGCGTGTACCTTTCTCAGGGTCATTGAATATTATGGCTCCTCATTCACTGTCCATGGGTGTCTGGTGGAGGCTGCCATTAACTAAGCCTTGTGCTCTCAGCTGCATCTGCCTAACAATGCATTTTCCTAATTTGCATAAAGGACACATGAAGACTGGTAGAGATCCCCTGTTCTTCTCACTAGACTAGGTTATCTCCTAAGAACTATACTGCTAGGTTCACCAGACCACTATGTAAGTGGTGAAATGTTCACTAAACAGCTGTGCTGTCCAGTAAATACAGTAGCTGCTACCACATTATAGGTGGCTATCTAAATTTAAATTTTGTTAATCATTTTCTATTTTTTAATTACAGTTGACATACAATATATATTAGTCTCAGGTGCATACCTCAATAATAGATATTACATAACTTATTAAGTGATCATCCTGAGGAATCTTGTACCCATCTGACACCATACATAGTTATTAGAGTATTAGTGACCATATTCCCTATGCTGTACTTTACATCCCCATGACTATTATGAAACAACCAATTTGTACTTCTTAATCCCTTCACCTTGTTCACCCCCCAGTCCACTCCCATCTGGCAACTATCAAAATGTTCTGTATCTATGACTCTGTTTCTGTTCTGCTTGTTCATTTATTTTGTTTTTTAGATTCAGTTATTGAAAGATGTGTAGCTATTGCCATTTTATTGTTCATATTTTTAAAAGATTTTATTTATTTTTAGAGAGAGGGGAAAGGAGGGAGAAAGAGAGGGTGAGATACATCAATCTGTTGCCTCTTGCACAAACCTCAACTGGGGTCAAACCCGCAACCAGGCATGTGCCCTGACTGGGAATCAAACTGGCAACCTTTCCTTTGCAGGTCAATGTCCAAACAACTGAACCATACTGGTCAGAGCTATTGTTCATACTTTTTATCTTTTCTTCTTCTTCTTAAAGAAGACCTCTTAATATTTCATGTAATACTAGTTTGGTGGTGATGAACTCCTTTAGCTTTTTCTTGCCTGGGAAATTCTGTATATGTCCTTGGATTCAAAATGATAGCTTTTCTGGGTTGAGTTATCTTGGTTGTAAGCCCTTGGTTTTTATCACTTTGAATATTTCTTGTCTATCCCTTCTGGCCTGCAAATTTTCTGTTGAGAAATCAGCTGACAGTCTTATGGGAGCCCTCTCATAAGTAACTAGCTGATTTTTGCTTGCTGCTTTTAAAATTCTCTCTGTCTTTATTCTTCGGCATTTTAATTATGATGTATCTTGGTGTGGTCCTCTTTGGGTTCATCTTGTTTGGGACTCTCTGTGCTTCTTGGACTTGTATATCCACTTCCTTCGCCAGGTTAGGGAAATTTTCTGTCATTATTTTTTCCAGTAGGTTTTCAATTTCTTGCTCTATCTCATCTCCCTGCACACCCATGATGTGAATGTTGGTATGCTTGAAGTTGTCCTAGGGGCTCCTTACACTATCTTCACTTTTGTGATTCTTTTTTCTTTTTCCTGTTCTAATTGGGTGTTTTTTGCTTGCTTATATTGTTGATTTGATTCTTGGTTTAATCTACTCTACTGTTGATTCCCTGTAAATTATTCTTCATTTCAGTTAGTATATCCTTCAAATCTGACTGAATCTTTTTTATGCTGTTGAGGTTCTCACTAAGTTCATTGAGCATCCTTATAAGCAGTGTTTTGAACTCTGTAGCTGATAGATTGCTCGTTCAATTTTGTTCTTTTTCTGGAGTTTTGTGCTGATCTTTCATCTGGGCCATGTTTCTTTATTTCCTCATTTTGGCAGCCTGCCTGTGTTTGTTTATGTGTATTAGGTAGAGCTGCTACATCTCCTGGGCTTGGTAGAGTGGCCTCATATAGTAGGTATTCTTCAAGGTCAAGTGGCATAGCCTCCACGATCACCTGAGCTGGGCACTCCAAGTGCACCCTTCCACCTTACCTGCCATGTGGGATGTGTACACCCTCCTGTTTTAGTTTGCCTTGATTACTGTTGGCAGTTCAGTGGGAAGGATTTACTCTCAGGTTGATCAGCTGCAAAGACTGGCTGCAACCACAAACCACTTTGGAGGATCAGCTGTGCAGGGGCCCACCCCACAGAGCAGGACTTACTTCAGCAGGGCTCTGATGCCTGCTGAGTTTTTCCTATGAGTGTGTTGCTTGTGGAGGTGAATAGGTGGTGCTTGAAGCTGTCTGCCAGGTACACTGGCTCTGGAGCCTACTGGAAAGTGTAGGCCAAGGTCAGCAATCACGTATGTTCTGCCTGGGGCCACCTAGAATAAGCTAAAAAGCAATCTTCAGGTGGCTAATCCTTGTCCTGGGCTTGGAGGTGCTCAGGTGAGGCAAAGCTATGACCCAAGACCAACTGCTGATAGTGTTGGGCCTGGGTCCACTTAGCAAGAGGTACAGGGCATGCTAAGGCCAGTTTCTGCTTTTTTGAGAGACTTTAGGAATGTCTGAAGTATGAGTCAAGACAGGCCATTCATATAGAAAAGCCACTGGAACTAGCCTGGGTGGTCCCACAAGTTAGGTGGGCCCACAAGTTGGGTGATGCAGGGTGTCAGAGAATCAGCAGCGTGAGGTGAACAGTGACAGCCAGGTTGACGGAAAATCAGATAGGGTGGTGCCTGCTGATTTTGTTGGGGTTGAGCTCAGAAAAGGAACAATGGCCTCTGTTAACACTTTTGTCTGGCAGAAAGCTGCACCTGCAGCTCTTGCCCTGGTGCCAGACAATTCTGTTCCTTTCTTTATGTCCCTGGTGCCTTTTGAGCTGCTATCCCAGTGCTGGAGCTCAGAGTGAGTGAATTAGGGTAAGCCTGTGTGAGGGCTCTTTTAGAGGAACTGCCTGGAACTCCAGAAGCCCTCAGGTTCACTCAGCCACAATCCCTGCTGGTTTTTAAAGCCTGCAGTTATAGGGGCTTCTCTTCCTGGCACTGGAACCCTGGGCTGGGGGGCCTAGTGTGGGGCTGGGACCCCTTGCCCCTCAGGGGGACCTCTTTAGCTGAGATGTCCTCCCAATTTTTATTCACAATATGTAGGTATGGGACCAGCCTATTCCTCATCTCTGTCCCTCTGACCAGTCTTGATGCAGCTTCTTCTTTAGATCCCTAGTTGTAGGACTTCCATTCAGGAGGTTTCAGATGGTTTGAATGATGGTTGTTCTCTAAATCTAAAGTGATATTAATTAAAATTTAATAGTAAGATGATTAATAAAATTCAGTTTTGGCCACACATTGTACTTGGGACATTTTGAGTATTCAGCAGCTACGTGTGGCTAGTGGTTACCACATTGGACAGTGTACATATAGAATATTTTCCTCACTGTAGAAAGTTCTATTGGATAGTGAAGTTTTAAAGTGATGAGATATGTTGTCAGAGATTCAGTTGTGAAATAAAAGATTTTGTTTTCCTCATCAATGGAATGAAAAGGCCAGACTAAATCTCAGTGGACCTTTCTAGTCCAAACAAGATCTGAATCTTATAGATTGCTAAATATAAATCTTATTGCCTAGATGATAATGTTCTCGTAACTACCTTTGCCTTCTACAATTTTTCCAGAATTCCAGGCCTTGTCTATTGTTGAAGTCAGGCTGGCATTTCCCCAAATAGAACTCTCTTTCCTGTTTTAACAGCAGCAATTAGATACTGTCGTCTTTTTCTTATTGTCCCAAAGTCTCTTCCTGGTATTATCTTACTAGGTTCAGGTTCAGCTTCAACTTGTGGCAGGTCATTATTAACCTTATCTAAAAAAAAATGATGTCACCTCCAATCCTTTGGTTGTTAATTATGGTGGTATCCTTTTCCAGTATGTATTGTGTCCCATCTAGTCACAAAGTGCCCTAGCCCAGTCCCTGCGATCAGCCCAGAGTGACTGTGACCTTCTGCGAGAGTAATATGAAGAAGAGCAGGAGGCCAAGGCTGAGCTGCACCGGGCTCTCTCCGAAGGCAGTGCTGAAGTGCTGCAGTGGCAAATGAAGTATGAAGATGGTGCCATCCAGAGCACTGAAGACTTGGAGGGTGCCAAGTGAGTAGAACAAGATGACCCTGAACCTGGAGTTAGTTACAAAGAGGAGCAGGAGAATAGGGACTCTGTCCTTAAGACCAAGTGCATGAATAAGCCAAAGACCAAAGCTGAAAAAGCCACCACTGGCAAGAAGTACACAGTCTACAGGAGCTAAAAAATAAAACCGATAAATGCCAAATGATAAAGACTATAGAGAGGTCCTGGTGGGAGTAAGGATGTTCTTTCTAGGCCACAAGGGAATTCTCTATAGATGTGACTCTGAGTTATGGTTTGAAAATAGGCTAGCACTTAAAACTCTATATTTCATTTACCAAGGTAATTGAGTTCATATCTGTACAGGCCTCTGTACATTAAAGCCGCCGTGCCTCTGGTTCACCACCTGCAGACTACAGACTGGTCTGTGAAGATGGTGGGGATAAGCTGGGAACATGTTAGGATCATCATCATGCCTTATGGGATGAAGGTTTCTTTGAAAACAAATCACCCTCAGGCTACCTCTAGGGTTAGAGTATCAATTGTATAGCCAACGCTACATAAAGGCTTTAGAAGTTCTTCTCAGGAACTACAGAGGTTTGGGGCCCAAATAAGTCCAGACTTGGTACCAGGGTGTAGTACTGAAGCATTTTCCTCAAAGATCAAAAGATGTGTATCTTTGAGAGAAAATGTCAAACAATCCCAGCTTATAAGCATTAAAGTTTTACTCAGAACAATGTGTCCCTGGCTTGGTGGCTTGGCAAAAATCCAGGACAGATTGATACATTTCTTTTTAGCTTCAGCCAAAAATGTCATTTTTCAGTTCTTCACCTAAATCTTTGAGATCCGCCACTGTGCAGTGGTTGAACAGCTGTTGGGTTCTGTCCCAGAATGAGTACCAGGTGACCCACCTCTGTAGCCACAGTCACTGAAACAGAGCTTCGGGACGGCAGAGACTGAAACACCTGCCGTGGGTGTTTTACAAACTCTGGACTGCAGAGAACTGGGGCTTTCAACTAAAATGGCTCTTCATGTCCAAAATATGGCATTTGCTTCTGAAGAAAGAGTTTTTCTTCTAATATAAAGAATTTGGGTGAAAGTGCCTGCCAATCATTCTGTTTTATAGGGGTTTTGGGGGGGTAGAAAAGAGGGAAAGTATATGCTTTATGACCACATGGATTTGTTGGAACTAACAAATTGTTCTGTCGCACATGACAACTGAAGAAAAATATTGTAATATGGTAATACCTGAAAACTATTTTTGCTTTAAATTTAGTTGACCTTCAATTCAATATAGCGTTGTCTATATTATGCTTTCTCTCTAAATCACCTCAGGGAAGTAGAGTCAAACACATACACCAATCTAGGATTCTATATGGTTTTTTTTATTGGAAAGTTGAGGATTTCCCTCTTGACTTCCAAGCTTGGGTTCACATGATGGGTTAGTTTAGCAGAGTCTAGCTCACCTGAGACCCCGTTTACTGCTTCTGGTTCTAAACCCCACAAGTATAGGGATTAGGCCTCCTAATCTCCCACATCCCCGTGCATATTCTAGACAACTAAGAAGGCACTTATGGTTGGCAAGTTGAGGAGCAAAATGGTAGTTGGTGTTAAATATAGAACATTATCAGTAAAACAAGGGTGACCACCTTGTCAGGTTTGTCCTGGACAAGTCTGATTTTGGCTCTTACTGTGCTGTTCTGCCGAAACCCCTCAGTCCTGGGCACCAGCAGAGTTGGTCACCCAAAGTAAAATTCCTGTTTCCTGGTACCAGTTGAGCATTGGTAAAGCAGGTAAAATACATGTAATTATTTTTTTTGATTTCTGTTTTAGGTGGGGTAAAACATCCCCTTTTATCAGCTTACTTGAGATATAATTGACATCTAACATGTGAATTTGATATACAAAGTCACATGTACCTATTGCAAAATCTTGGCTACAGTAATATTAGTTACAACGTCCTTTCCCCCGTGAATCACCACTCGTTATTACTGTTGCTGTCACGGGGAGAACACGAAAGCTTTATTCCCATTGCAACTTTCCAGGACACAACGCACTATCGTTAACTATGGTCCGCATGCAGTATGTCAGAATCTCCTCTCACCAGTTCAGGAAAGTGCAGCAAAGAGTGAGCAAGTTTAGGAAGCCAGTAAGCAAAGAACAGTTGGGAGAGCCCAGCTCCTTCCTGGATGTTGAGCACAGGCTGGCTTTTACAGCAGTCCCCAAAAAGGGGGCTTTGGGACCACATGGCTCTCTTGGGCCAGTTGTGTGGCCCCTGTGAATTCCTGAGGACCTTTTTCTGTTTAATAACAGTAGATGAGAAAAAGCTTTGGTACTTACAGTATCTTTCGTCTAAGAAATGTAAGAATGGGACTGCCAGTGTCCCGGCAGGAGGTGTGAGCAAGGGAACACGGTTCGGCCATTAGAAAGCCCTAAAGCACTGTATCGTGGTGGGTGGGGGGGCGGGGGGAGAGGCACCTTAATGAAGCGCTCCACCTCAGGAGATGCAAATAGGGGCTAAGGTACCTCCCGAGAGCAGTGGCACCTCTTAAATGAGCGTGACAATGGGGTGGATTTAGGTGAACAAATTTGGGCAGAGGAGATGAGGTAGAAAAGACATTCAGAGAAAAGAGATGATTTAGGTAGGAGAGAGCCAGTGAATATTCTCTGAAAGCAGTGTAACCCAGGAACTCTCTAGCAGCTAAGGATTGCTAAAGGATTTTTAATAGTTGCTTGCTATTTTTAATAGTTGCTTGCTGGGGTATTCAGTACAATCTTTCCTTTCTCCCATTTCTTTCATCAATAAAGTCTGTATGCTTCATTGCTTAGTGAAGGTTTAAGGTGAACAAATACAGGGATTCAGAGATCCTCAGTTCCAAGTCTAGGTTGGGAAGGAAGGGGAAAATAAAGGACAAATGGTCACAGGAGCCGCAGGATGGTGGTCAGTAGACATCTGGGTTCTATAAGCACAAGGAGGTTATTTTCCGACACAAGCTGCTTTTGCTTCATACTACTAAGCCAACCTCAGGGGCCATGCTATTCTATCCCCCAAGCACTGTCTTTAATCAAGTACAAACGGGATGAGCTCTGTAGGATTGTGTCTTCACTTGGCCTTTTGGGTCCCTCTTTCTCAGAAAGAAGCTAGCAATTAGGTTGCAGGAAGCTGCTGAGGCCATGGGTGTGGCCAATGCCAGAAACTCCTCCCTGGAGAGGGCCAGGCACCGACTGCAGCTGGAGCTGGGGGACGCCCTGTCAGACCTTGGCAAGGCCCGATCCGTGGCAGCCGCATTGGACCAGAAGCAGCGACACTTTGACAAGTGCCTGGATGACTGGAGGCAGAGGCACATGGAGTCTCAGACGATGCTGGATGCCTCTCAGAAGGAGGCCCGGGCCCTCAGCACTGAACTCCTCAAGCTCAGGCGTGCCTACGAGGAGCACCATGAGCCAGGAGACCCTCCAGAGAGAGAATAGCAACCTCCAAGGTACTCTGAGCGGGGCTTGGAGCCAGAGCGGGAGCCAGGCACTCCGGCAGCGCCCTGGCTTCGAGGGCAAGACTGTCTGACTTCCAGGGTGAACGTGCATTGGTGCAGTCTCACTCAGGTTTTAATGCTTTCATTTTCTCATACTTAACATTTTCTTTACTACAGATATTATTTTTATTCTAAAAATTAGACTACTTTTCTATCTTTCATCCCAATTCTATTCTGTAAAGGAGGCTACAATTAAGAATTTCTTTCTATCCATAGCATTATCAGATTTTCTGTACGTAGATCCATGCACATGTTTTTTACTCAAATTGCACATTATTCTACACCTTTTATTTTTTTGTTTATCCATATACGTTCTGATTCAACAATTAACTCTATAGCCCATAGTACGTGCCAGGCACTGTTTTATATACAATTATTTATTGTTTAATGTTCAAGACAGTCTTGTATCAGTTTTTTTTTTTTTATTCTAAAATGCAGAGTATATGGAGTCACAGAAGATTAAGAACTTGTCCAAATTCACGGTCGATAAGTAGCAGATCAGAGATTTGAGCTCAGCCAGCTTGACTCTGGCATGTCACACAAGTCCCGGCCTACGTCACCTTCCCATGCGCCTGTGATTCTTTGCATGGAGACCTACTATGTGATTGTCAGTAGATACATAGTATTGTATAAGGATGACTATCACTTTTTTAAGTAGGTTTTATTCACTTTAGATATAATTTTTCACAATTATAAGTAATTCTATATTATATATCCCTGTACATATATATTTGTGGACATGTAAAAAATATTTCAGTAGGATAGAGTCCTAGAAGTGAAACTACTGGGTTAAAGGAATGAAATTTTAAACTTTGAGATATGCCAAACAGCCCTTGAAAGAGGCTGCCAGCTTACACCAGCACCAACAGTGATGTGCATCAAAACCTGAGTTGCCCTTGGAGCAAGTTCATTACCATTGGAGGCATAAATAAAACTTGCTTTCAGCCATGGCTGGTGTAGCTCAGTGGATTGAGTGCGGGCTGGGAACCAAAGGGTCCCAGTTCGATTCCCAGTCAGGGCACATGCCTGGGTTGCAGGCCAGGTTCCCAGTGAGGGCCATGTGAGAGGCAACCATACATTGCTGTTTCTCTCCCTCTCTTTCTCCCTCCCATCCCCTCTCTCTAAAAAATAAATAAATAAAGTCTTAAAAAAAAAAACAAAACTTGCTTCCTATATTGACCTATATCCACGATCTAGTTACTGACTAGGCATATGAGAGGTGCAGGAACAACGTGGGAAAACTTTAGTGTATCTGTGTCACCTGGAGGGCCTGCTCAGTTGGTCGGCCCCATCCAGAGAGTTTTTGATTCATTAGGTCTAGGAGGGGTCTGAGAATTTGCACTGCTAGCAAGTTCCCAGGTGTGGCCAGTGCTGCTCCTCTGGGGATCGAACTTGGTCTGGGTGGGGCTTAGGCAGGAGCCTGGGCAGAAGCCTGTTTCAAAAGACCTGCAAGTGATTCTAAGGTGCGGTCAGTAGAGAACCATTACCCTGAGCTTTCTCTTGGGAATATTTCTTCTGGAGAGAGCTTATTAGAGAAGGATTTATTATTTACAAGAGAAATGCTATCTAATGGGTTTGTTTTTGTAACTTTTTAAAATTCTTGTCACATCACACCACAGGCTGGGATCTCAGAACCAGAGGAGAGACAAGCTATCTCCTCCTTCTGCTGCCGGACTGTGGGTGAAGCCCAGAGCGAGTTGGCCCTACTCCACACTTCTAAGGCACCAGTGGTGAACACACGGCCCGCAGGCCGAATCCGATGTCCACCTTGTTTAATCCAGCACTGTGTTTCTTCTACCCGGCGGCAGCGCTGAGCTCTCATTTAACTGTTAAGGAGCAGTTGTGTTTATACAGTCCTATCGTTACATTCGGCCCTTTGAAGGCAACCTCAAGGCTGATGTGGCCCCTGGTGAAAATGAGTTTGACACCCATGTCTTAGGTAGTGGAGGCATCCTTCACAAAGAGCAGAACTGACAATAACAACATCAGGTGGTGGAGGTTTGGACGCCTTACTCTGTCAAAGGCTTGTCTTCATGAGAGACTAGCCATAGACTCTCAAGTGCTCCAACTCCTTCAGATTCTTTGGTCTATCTGGGCTCATTACATTGACTTCAGACACACAATGACCCAGATTTTGCTTTAGAAACCAATCCTGGTGTTGAGCAGCAGCTGACAAAACAGCAGCCGCTGGTGCTAATAGCGAAGCACTTACCCTGGACATGTAAGGGTTCCAGGTCTGCATTTCAGAGCCTGGCCAGGCAGAACCTGGCATGGCTCCAGCATGCAGGAGTGCCCTGTGAAGCTGTACGGGTGTTCAACACACAATACTCGAAGGAGCACTATGCTCACCAGTTGCTGTAGGCAACTTTCTGGCAGATGACAAAAGAATATATTGAAGAAGGGATGCCTTTTTCTAATTCAAACAAACGTCCCTTATGTGCCAGGGCGGCCTTGCCATCAAGTTCCCAAGGACAGCCCGCCTATGGTCCCACGGGGCCTCTGGGAGCAGTCTGTGCTGTCTGGTGCCATGGGTCTGAGACTGGACCCTCTCACTAACTTTGCTTTTTTCCCCCTTTCAGAAGAGATTTCTAATCTGACAAATCAGCTGCGAGAAGGAGACAAGAAGTTAAGTGAAATGGAAAAGGTCAACAAACAGATACAACAGGAGAAGGCTGAAGTCCAGGCAGTGCTGGAAGAAGCAGAGGTGTTACTGTCAGGGAGCAAGGAAGGTTTTGATCATTGTGACGACGCAGGTCTGCATCCCGGGGGCAACAACAGTAACACGGGGCACTTACTCATGTGCTGACTACATGCGAGGCACTGTACCAAGGGCGTCATGTGCATTGTTTCATGTTTTTACCCTAACAAGCCATTGCTTGTTTTTCAAATAAGGAAATTCAGGCTCTGAAAGCAGGATCAGCCATAGTGGTTCGGATCTCCTGGTTGTAATGAAAACAGAAACCGAGGAACCATGTCTACATTGTTCACCAATATATTCTCAAGGTCTCGACCATCACTACTCAAAATGGGTGTCACTGGGGAGATTTTTGGAAATCTAGACCATCAGGCCTTCCCCTGGCTCCACTGAATCAGAATCTGCATTTTAACCAGGCCCCTTGGCGGTGCGTGTTCACACGAGCATTCGAGAAGCACTGGCCTGAACACTGCCCCGTGTGTAGTAGAGGTTCCGTGAACGTTTGGTGGATGTTTAAAATGTCCTCATACTTCCTCTTCTCTAAACAGAATCAGTCAAAACACTCCCCCCACCCCGCAAAAAAACTTGAGATAATTTGTTTCTGAAAGGTCATTGTGTGCATGTTGCTTGACAGGAATGTTTTCAGAGTTAAGGATTAAAAGTCCAGGACCGCTCCCTGATTTTACCCTGGGGTGTGATAAAAAAGGGCTGCTGAGGAGATCTTTTGTCAGAGGGTGAACTAAAATGGAAGGCATCCTGTTACAGGCATGAAGTGGTTAATAAGCCCTGCAAAGCCTCTGTTCTCACAGCTGAGTTTCAACTTCTCAACCCACCCTCTGAAGGAGCACCCAGTCACGAAGCCCCACCCACTCAGCCTCCAACAGAGAAAATGAGTTTCAGAAGACACGGCAATCAGTTTTAGACAGGGGCCTTTTGGAAGTGTGATAACGAAACAGACCTCAGAGGATTGCTTTGTGCTGAGCGGTGTCTGGTAAATTTACCTCATGGCTACGTTTCTGTAAGAGGCCTGCCCGACAGGAGCCGTGTTCCTATCACCTCTGCATATAGAGGTGTCAAGTGGATAGCTCTGACACAGCTCTTCTCTTGCCTTTTTACGCATAATTGTTTTCCAAAGTCATCTACATTATGTACAGAATCCCAGCAATTCGCGGTGTGGAATTCCCTAGCAAGGCATTCCCTTATAGACTTGGTAAACCTTGCTGCATTTACTTGTTCCCTTTGGTTGGTTCTCTGGGCATCCAGGCTAGGGACTTTCTAAAGCTACTACCTTAAGCCAAAGAAGTAACTTCTGTGGTAGAAATTTCAAGCACTGTGACAATCCAATGAGAGGTAGGATTAGTCAGGGTTGATTTTAGTCCTGTATAACATGTAGACATCTTTGTATGTATGAAATCCACCAGCACTAACATCAAAGGTGAGGCTGCTAAGGCCATAGTGCTCATACTATCCTGTACCACTAGATGGCATTCTCTTCTATTCGCATTTTCTCAAACTTTGTCTTCAGCCACATCCATAAATACTTCATCAACTTGGACATGTATTTATAAAATTGGGTTATTTTCCTGGGTGAGCCTTTATGAGAAACTTTATCAGATTATTTTTGAAGTCACAAAACTCAAATTATCCCAGGTCACCTTCTCCAAAGATTCACTTTCTCAGTGTGGTCTGGGCGGTGAGAGGTGACAGTTTCCCCCAAAGACAGGAAGGGCAGCATTCCCCAGGAGGAAATTGCTATCCAAGCGTTTGTTTTTGATTTATTTTCTTTTATATTGAAAGTAGTGTTTGGGGAACAGCATCAAGACCTTCGGCTATATTAAAATCTCCAACACCTTTCTTATTTTTGCTCTGAAATTGCTACTCAGCTTTCCTTTTGGTGGGATGTGCGAATCACTCCTCAGAAGAGGCCACTCTAAAAACCGCTGCTGCCCTCAGGACTGCCTGCCGACTGTTAACTGAGAGGTTGCCATTGCCCCCGCGCTCTCTATGAACGTCCGCCTCAGCATCCTCCAAGTGTTTGCTTATTCTTCTGTAAAAACTTTATTTTTAGAACAGGCTTTAAAAACATAATTAAACCTACATTTTTAAACTTGAGTCACCTTTAGAATAACCCTGGTGGTAATTGTCTTGTTTATCTTTAAATATTCAAAGGGGCAGGAGATCTCCCTGACTGTCCAAGGAATCCATTTGAAGCAGTAGTAATAATTATGGTGATAATGGCCCACACTGAATATTGCATGTCAAATGCATCCTAAGTTCCTTCACTGTGCTTCTTATGATGGTATTTGGGCACTATTGTGTTCCTTGCTCTCTGAATGCTTTCAACTTTTTCTGTATCCCTCTGTGATATCCAGAAGTAAAGACGATTCCAGGTAGAATCCTTGCTCTAGCTTTGATACTTTTATTGATTTATCCCAAAGATGGAATACATCACAAAAAGTCGAGAGTAATAATTTTAAAAGTTTAAGTAGTCACGGGCAAGATTGAAATTTTCTAATTTAAAAATGCTTTAGAACCCTAAGGATGTCAAAGCTATTAAGTGGCATTGCTGGAGGTGAAATGACACCAGGCCTTAGACCAGCGGGGTGATACTAGACCTCAGTTCGGCAACCTCGGTACTTGGATTCTGGCTAAGAAAGAATTCAGAGCCAAGACAAATAACAAGAGAAAGTTTATTTAGGAAGTCACAGAGGTAGAAGCAGTGAGCCGTAGAAGAAATGGGCTTCAGGAAACAAATTACAGAAGAAAAAGAAGGGCCCTCGGAGCTTAGGAGAAAGAAAGAGGGAAGGAAAATCCACTTGGGGAAAGGAGTGGAGGAAGGCACAGGCGTGCTCCACAGAGAGAGCCCCACTGGGTCCTCTGTCTTGAGGGTATTTATCTGGAGGTCTCAGGGAAGGATCCCAATAGGATATTCATCAGCTTTCCCGCTGTGTCCATCAGGGTTGTGGTGTCACTGACTGGTCGGTGCCAGGGCAGGGGGTCATTAGTCAATGCTGCTGGTCCTGATGTCAGTGTGGAGACCCTTGTCTGGCGTTGCTGCTTTTCTGGGCCTGGAGCTGAGGCCTGGAGGTATTGATGTGAGTCAGAAGCTCGCTGCCCAGGGGGCTTAATGTCTAAGGGCTGCTCTCTTGTCCCCTTGTTCGCTTCCCCTCTCAGGGAGGACTGGCAACAAGACAGGGGAGAGTCTGAACTGCATGACCAGTGATGTGAAAGGTGAGGGGGTTCAAACTGCATAACCAGCGATTCACTAGGGGAGGAAAGGTGACCCCGGGGGCAAGGCCCTTGTTCTCCTGTTGCTGGGCATCCGGGGCCCTCGGCCCTGCTGACCTTCTGTCCCTGGCCCATCCTCGCTCTGCTCCCATCTAACTGCCCACCACAACGTGACAGACAAAAGGAATCCCTTGTTTCATCTTGCTCCAAACTTCAAGGACCTGGTTTGAACTAATGACATATGTTTTGAGAAGAAAAAAGCATTGTCTCAAAGACTTAATTTAGTGCTTTTTATTTGTATGTTTCAGGGAGCTCTGGAACATAATGAAAGCAAGATTCTTTGTTTCCAGCTTGAACTCTTGGAAACTAAAATGGAACTTGAAAGAAAACTTTCAGAGAAAGATGAAGAAATAGAAAAATATAGGTATTTAAGATTATTTTGACAAACAACAGTTGCATATTTCAGCACTCACTGTGTTTGGCTACTTTAAGGCCTTTGTTGGTACATTCTCAAAGACACTTAGCCAGTCTGACCCCACACTGGAGTATTTCTAGAAAGCTCGCCACTGTTACTATCAAGAAATATCTCTACACAATTACTGCCAGTTTTTATAATTTTGTTTACATTTCGGTAGCTTCTATTCCCATATAAAACTCAACACACACACACACACACACACACACGCAAGCTTAATTATGTATGCAATTACTGCATATACTATCTGGGTCTTCGTAAAAAAGGTCTCTGTCCTGGATATTGAAAAGAAACTGAAAATGCTAAACAGTGGAGAAGAAGAACTAAAAGTTTGCTGCTGTACATTAAAATGAATGTCAGATCAGAGCCAGATTTTCACATACCCCCTGCCTGTCCCTGTGGTCATTTGTTTGGAGACGTGCAAGCCAAGAGCTAAGCTGCTTATTGAGGTCCCACCGAAGCAGCTGAGACCTAACAGGACATGGAATTAGACAGGATTCATGGGTGGCGGGATCTTTTCTTCACTTCATCATTCCAAGCTGATGACTTTAGACATTTCACTTCTTAGCTTCTCAGTGGAGTAAAGGGATAAAAGCAGCCCAGACACGCCACAGAAGGTGGTCAGGAAGCTCGGTAAGCTGATGTTGGCAAAGCACTTCACACTCTATAGATCAAAGGCACAATTAAAAACACATGGAATTAACTATGATTATATTATCTATCTGATCTGCTCCCTTAAGTCAATGTCTTATGTCAGTAAGGAAAATTATTTGAATCTAAGTTTCAACTGGTAACTTGCTCCCAGTACGTTTATTAAACATTTTTTTTTAAAAAACTGTTAACACGTGCAATTGAACTGACCCCTTTCCCATAGCCCATTTTCAGACAAAACTCCCACAGGAGGCCACTTTTTTAATGAGGATGTCCAGCCAGATTGGCCCTCCGTGTGCTTTGAGTTGTCTGCTCCCCTCCCCGCAGTCCCCGCTCCAGGACCGACTGTGGTGATGGCTTCTGGTGTAATAAAGAGGCTCCGCCGAGTTAGTATCTCAAAGAATTTTTTGATGACGGGCAAAAGATGGGGCCTTAATATTTGCCCTACTTCCTTCCATGAGGAACAAAAATAAATGTCTTCTTGTGCAGTTTAAAAAAAAAAACAACTCATTTCAGGTACTGTCAAACCTGTGCCTATTAATAAAGCTAGCTAAGATAAAATGAATCCTCAGAGAGTCTGCATCTCATCAGGTACATCTGAATGTCATGGAGCCATTCACCAATGATAACAATCTTAGTGGAAAAGAAGCTGGCGAACCAAACAGCCGGGGCTGGAGAAGAAAGAACGGAAGACTAGGCAGGCGCTGTGAAGGGGCTGAAAACAGAATAGGTGGGCTGGAGGGAGGGGCAAGCTATTCATGAGTTTTAAATAGTTAGTGGTTCATAATCACTATAATAGGTACATCTGGAAAGAAAAGATGAGCATATCTTACAAATACATCACAAATAACATCCGAGGCTCTTTTTGTGTGGAGTGATGTTTGTGAGTACAGATTATATCACAGTGCTTTGGTTTAATCTGACTTTGGGGCTAGGAGAGGAAGGGATATTAAGGAAACTGAGTAGAATGTTGGGAAAATTTGAGTAAAGCAGAGGATTTTTCAAGCAATCAAAGATAAGCCAGGTAAATTATAGAACTCAAGGGAAATATTGCCTGAGGGCAAGATGAGGTTCAAGGTCCTTTGTCCCCGTGAAGCTTAGGCAACTCCACAGGAACTGAAGGAGGCCTGTGAGACAGGACCACAAAAGCTGGACAGAGACTCAGAGGCAAAGACAAAACCTTGACAGTGCTTCAAACTCGGTAACTCATTCAATGCATTCTCTGCTTCTGAGCTTGCTCATCCATTCATTCCGTGAGGACTGATCCTGAGTGAGCTGGGCCTGGGGCCTGTTGGTGGTGAAAAGAATGAGCAGCTGGATATGCATGTGGAGCCATTTTTCTTAATATCTACAAATGTTATAGTTAGCATAGCTAGAGGTAGGGAGATGACAATGCAGTCGTTGATGGAAGGGAGGAACATTGGTGACTGGCTTTGATCCTTCCCGTCCCAGACAAACGAAGGGAGAACTGCTGTCAGTGGCCAGCTTAAAGGCCACCTGGTGGCCCTGACTGCCACGGCATCCAGTCTTGCCACCGGGTCCCAGACTGGGTTAAACCAAGTTGGTCAGGTACTTCCTGAAACTTCGGGGGTTATCAACTCTATCCCCCGCAACCCAGGGTATTCAAAGACAGGCAAAGAAACGCGTGAAGGTCTTCCCGCTGGCCTAGGCCAGGGCGCGCCTGGCCTATATTCTGTGCTCCCAGGTGTACCCAGAAAGGTGCTGTGGAAGGAGCTTTTGGGAATGAGACACTGAAATTCCATCAAAGTGCATTCGTTTGGTTTGACCATCTGTAGAAGGATTAGGCCAACTTTTTCTATATAAGGTCAGACAGTGAATAGTTTGGGCTGTGCAGACCACAGAGGCTCCGTCACAGCCGCTCAGCTCCACGGCTGTAGCTTGAAGCAGCCATAGACATTAGCAATCCAATGGGCACCACCAGGTTTGGCCCGTAACCCATCGCATGCCCACCCCCGCCCTGCAGCCTCAGGTGTGCAGTAATCAGTGTTCCATCGTCTCTGCCTTCCATACAGGCCGCTCCTCTGACCTCAGTAACATCAAATCCTGCCACATGGTCTTTGTTGTATGCTAGACGCGAGTAACTCAAATAACAGAGACTTCAAGGCTAAAAAGGTGGAATTTATTGGCCAAGTTTTACCTGCGCAGGGGTGAACTCCCATACGTGTCAGGAGACACAGTGTCCAGAGGGCTGCAGATGGAGCCACACGGGCGGACTCCCAGAAGTGTCAGGAGACACCGTGCCCAGAGGACTGCAGATGGAGTCGCACCGAGCGCTTACAGGCTAAAGTTTTTATAGGGAAATTGGCGCGCACGGGAAGAGCAAACAAGCATTTGAACAAAAGCAAAGAGCTATTGGCTAGAGTTGGCGCGCACGGGAAGGGTAGGGGTATGTAACGGTTAAAAAAATTTCAAAGCTAAACAGTCCATAAATAGCACATAGCAGGAATTCCACTCCTCCTCCAAGGGGAGGTGGGTACGCCCTATCTTCTCGGGGCAGAAGTGTCAAGGGGGAGGGGCCGTTGCCCTCGTTACGGCTCCTTGTTCTTGCTGGCCCGAGTCTGGTGGCCTGCTGTTGACCCTTATCAAACTTGCGGGTCTTAACAGTCTTAAGTTGGATGCACCACGTGACTTAATTTCTTTTGTTGTTCAAGCGTCTGCCCGAAGAATGTTTAAATCTCTTCTCATTTCTAACTGAAGAATTTTAGCATGTCTTCAAAAACTCAGGGCATTTAGATAGCAAAATACCTTGTTAATCATTTTAAAACTGAATCACATGTATTGGAATTAAGGATCATCTTAATATTTCTCTGCTACAGATGAGCAGTATTGTCAGAGGGGAAAAAATTGACTCTCTATAGTTTTTTCAAGTTTTAAGTTTTCATTATTATTTTTCACATGGGTTTCTTTTCTCAAATTGTATTTTATATTTTAGGAGGAAAAAAAGGAATTTCTTACCATATTGCCCTGCCCTGAGAGCTTCATTTTTTTTTAAAAATGTGCTTGGGGGAGTTTTCATTTTAAAGATAACTTGACTCCCCACATGAATTGTGTTGATTGTCTAGCAGCCGTTCTCTGGGCCTGTATCACATCTGAACCTCTTAAACACAGCACTTTTTTTTTTTATTACTTTATTGTTGTTCAGTTACAGTTATTTGCATCCTCTCCCCTCCGCTCCCCCCTCCCCCCAGCCCCACCTCCCTGCCAGCCTCCCCCTTCCCCCTTAGTTCCTTCCATGTGTCCTCTACAGTGATTCCTGAAAACGCTTCTCCCCATTGTCCCCTCCCCCCTGGCTATTGTTAGACTGTTAATTTCAATGTCTCTGTTTATGTTTTGCTTGCTTTCAACACAGCACTTTTTACATGTCTAGAGGCACTCGTGAAGTTTCATAAACAACTGTGGAAAATGGACAGTTTGAAACATTCAGTTTGTCTGCTTAAGTAGAATGTATCTCTGTATAGAGGATGTTGACACCAGACTAGGGATGCTTTAGTGTTCCCGTGTAAGCAGAGTCAGCAGAGGCGGAACTGAGTTTCCGCAACGTAAGCCAGAGAAATGCTTTCAGTGGTGTTGGGTGCGCACATCCTTGTAGGAGTAATGGACTGGGGCTGCCGTCACAAAGTACGTAGCCTGGGTGCCTTAAACAACAGAAATTTATTTTCTCATGGTCCTGAAAGTTGGAAGTCCAAGGTCAAAGTGTAAGCAAAATTGGTTTGTCCCAAAGCCTCTCTCCTTGGCTTGCAGAAGTCCACTCTCTTGCTGTGTCCTCCAAGGGTCTTTTCTATGTACGTGCACCCCTGCTGTGTGTCCAAACGTCCTCTTTTTCATAAGGATACCCGTCAGATTGGGTTAGGGCCCACCCTCACGGCCTCATTTTACCTTAATCACCTCTTCTAAAGGTCCTATTTCCAAATGCAGTCTCATTGTGAGGTATTGGGGGCTAGGGTTTCAACATAAGAATTTGGGTGTAGAGAGTGAGGTGGACATATTTGGCCCATAACAGTCTGTATTAAGTTTATATACTGGCGTTACCTATAGGATTCTGATCTGGAACTGAACAAAGGCCCAGGACCTCAAAATAGGCATGAAAGGCTGACCTTACTGTGTGGTGTCCAGGGACATGGGTTTGGCAGAGGAGAGATGCTAGCTGTGAGTGAAGAAGGTGGAGGGATTAAAGAAGTATGAATTGGTAGTTACAGAACAGTCACGGGACGTAAAGTACAGCACAGGGAATAGAGCAGCCAAAGAGCATGTATGCATGACCAATGGCCATGGGCAACGGAGAGGGGATTGCCTGAGGGAGTGAGGGTGGGGCTGGGTAGAGGGGAGCAGAGAGAGGAAATTGGGACAACTCTAATAGCATAAACAATAAAATCTAATTAAAATAAATAAATAGTATGGCTCTCTGAAAGAACATCCTTTCTGTCACCCTTAGCCACTCTAGAAAGTACAGATATTTGCCCTGCACTGTTCTTTAGAGGGTCTAAGAGGAAGCTAAGTCTGCTCCACAGGAACCTCAGGAAGATCCTGGTGCTTTCCTTGATTCTTCCTGGAGGTTGGCCTGGGAATCTTAGTTTGTTCTGATGGAAATATGCTCACTAACCTAATCCTTCAACCTCTGTGTTTTAAAAATGAAAACCCTTCAGACTCATTTTGTTAATTACCCAGACGTTTTATTGAATTTTAATGCTTTTCTGTTTCCTAAACTGTTATGTACACAGCAGGTAACCTTTCTTAATTTGGGTGCATGATTTCCCCCGCTAAATGTTATTCTAAAATTAGGAGGAGCCAGCAGTGTGCTATTGACTCCCTGCAGTCCAGCCTGGATTCGGAGCCCAGGAGCAGAGTGGAGGCCACCCGGCGGAGGAAGAACATGGAAGGGGACCTCAATGAGATGGAACTCCCGCTTAGCCATGCCAACCGGCAGGTGTCAGAGGCAACCAAGTCCCTGGGCCAGCTTCAGGTTCAAATCAAGGTATTTTCGAATGGCAGTATGGGGGTGGGGCATGCTTCTGCTTATGGAGGCAAACCAAGTAACAGACTGTACTGAGCAGTAAAAGAGGAGACAATGAATCAAGTCCTCCAACAGAGCAGGAACATGCTTACATTGAAATTGGTGGCGCTTCGTTCGGGACACGTGTGCACAGGTGCCTATCCCATTGATGTCAGAGAGATCTGTGCCCCCAGCCCGTGTTTTCTCTCGCAGGACCTTCGGGTGCAGCTGGATGACAGCACACACCTGAACAGTGAGCTGAAGGAGCAGGTGGCTTTGGCTGAGCGATGCAACGCTCTTCTCTAGTCTGAACTGGAGGAACTGAGGTCCTTGCAAGAGCAGACAGAACATAGGCACAGGCTGGCAGAGGAGGAGCTCCTGGAGGCCACAGAAAGAATCAGCCTTTTCCATACCCAGGTGGGGCCCGTAAGCTCTCCCCATTACGTGCGTCAGCTGGGTGAAGGCAGTGGCTTCTCCACAGGGTCAGCCTGGGACTGCACATAGCTGCCGTGTTCGGCCTTAGGTGTGCATGTGAGGCACGGGGAGAGCCTTCAGCTTCAGAGCGGTGGTCACGCTCTGTTTGTTCCTGAGTGCATTTGTTTCTCAGGGCTGCTGTAACAGAGTACCCCAAACTGGGTGGCTTAAAACAACGGAACTTTATTCTCTCGTGTTTCCGAAGGCTAGAAGCCTGAAACCAAGGTGTTGGCAGGGCCACGCACCCTCTGAATCTCTTAGGTGCCTCCTTTCTCGCCTTTCCCTAGCTTGTGGTCATTCGTGGGCCATCTCTGGTGTTCCTTAGCTTACAGACGCATCACTCCAATCCTCCGCCGTCCTGCGGCATTTTCCGAGGGTCTTAACGCCGTTTTTCCTCGGTGAGTGTCTGTCTCTGTCCAAATTTTCTCCTTTAAAAGAAAATGACATCAGTCATTTTGGATTAGTGCCCACCCTAACGACTTTATTTCAATTTGATTACACCCATAAAGGTCCTATTTCTAAATAAGGAAACATTCTGAAGTTTGGGGGGTTAGGACTTCAACATGTTTTTTTTGGCTAGGTTCACCATTTGGCCCATGACACTGAGCCTTCCTCCAGAAGAACGGACTGTCAGGGCGCTTACGCCAGGGTGCTAAGGAGAGAGAGAGAAGCATTTCCTAGGGTTCCAGAACCACTTGCTGCTTCTCCTGTTCCCTCTTATGCACATTAAAAAAAAAAACAAAACACCCTCCCGCTTTAAAACCAGAAGATATCGAACAATTCTGAGTCGCTGCCGATGTGCTGTTGGGACTCTGGCTGCTGCTGAAAGGTTACGTACGTGACCCCAAGCAAGAATCTGTAGAATCTTTGCCATTCTCATAGAATCAGGAAAACTCATAATGGCGAGGGCAAATGTGTATAGTAAATGGGTCATTCACACATGCTCAGGGCACCCACCATAACTTGGACAGGTGTACATGGTATGGACACAGAACGTCTCTGTTGCCTAAAGATGTGAAGACCCTAAGCAAACACACTGCAGCGCCGCTGAATGATGGAGCGTGCACATCCTTGCAGAAAGCCTTCTCTGACCTTCCTAGACTTGGACGAACGCAGGACACACTGAATTTGAGTCATGAAGGACAGGTAAGTCGTCACCCAGGCAGAGAGGAGTCAAGGGCGGGGGCCTGGGGAGTAGGCCTGGTCCAGTAGGTCTGGGATGAGACCTGAGAATTTGCATTTTTGTGTTAGTTTCTCTTACACACCTAAAGTTTCAGAAACTCTCCCATAGAGACCAGGTCTCTACTGCCTAATTTTTTTCCCCTCAAATCTATCTCCTCACTAGAGCACGGGGTCAGGGCAGGACAGTTCGGTGGCAATAAGGCTCAGCAAGAGCCAGGACACCAGGGACCTTGAATGTGAGACTGATGGATTGCGAATTCAGTCTTGCAGCTCGCAGGGGTCTGCTGAAGAATTTTAAGTAGCTGAACGTGAAGTTATTAGTTCTGTATTTTAGGAAGTTTACTGTCATGATTGTTATGAGGGATGAATTACAACAACCAGGGGCAGGACCACCATGCTCTGGGGTATTTAGAAATGTCTGTGGGGTCATTTTGGTTGCCACAGTGACTGGGACATGCCACTGACCTTTTAGTGGGAAAGGTCCAGAGATGCTAATACCCCTGGGAGGTGCGGGGATAATCCTGCATCACAAAGGATGGCCCCTCCCGGAATGCCAATTGTGTCCCCACTGAGAAAAAAGTAGAAGCTGGAGATGTGCCAGCTGGAAGGCATCGCAATTAGTTTGTGCCTGCAGCCTGACTTCTGTGTCACTTGCAGGACACAGTTCTATTTGGAAACCATGTGGTGTAGAACAAATAGGTTGGAGGTCATGTGTGATTCCCAGCAGGCTCACTCACACCATGTTCTTTTTCTCTCAAGAAAGCTGATCTAAATACAATGAGCAGGATTCTCATATAGTTGAATATCAAAGTTTTAAAAAGCAAATCATTCGCTATCTGTAGTATTTAATAGCTGTTGGGAACAAATCATTTGCCATGCCTGTTATGACTGATAATGCAGCAGCGGGTCTGCGTGGGATGAAAAACCACTTGCCTGGGGAGGCATGAGGCCATGAGCCAGACACAGAGAGGAGGAGAGGGGTTGGGGGGAAATGTTAGGTGTAGAGACCTGGTCTCTATGGCAGAGTTTCCGAAACTACAGGTGTGGAAGAGACACTAACACGAAAACACAAATTCTCAGGTCTCCACCTGCCCTACTGAATCAGAATCCCTGCAGTGGCACCATGGACTCAAGCGAGTTCTCAGGAAATGTCGCTGGTCCAGGGGTGGCCTTTCGCCCAGGGCGCCTAGGTGGTATCCTGTCGCTCATAAGGACCTCTCCCCTACCTCAACCTTGTGGGGACACCTTGCAATTACTAGAACACTGTCAGTCTTTTGCTAAAGAATGAAACATTATGGAACCTTCTTAGGCCCTTCTGAATTCTCAGGCCTGTAGCCCAGAACAAACATATGAGACCAAATTTATCCTTGGCTAATTACATGTGTCCTTTTTCAAACCTGAGCTGTGACAGTCTAGATTACCTTCCCCCCAAAATACCCTCAACCCCATTTTTTCTCCCCAAAAAGAACCAATTAGAGAGTCATTCAGCTTGAAAAGGGTATAACCATTATCTCCTTAGCAGATTTGACCGATTCCATGTACAAACAAATCATTTATGGCTGTATCTGCCTTTGCAAATAAGTAGTTTCTATGGAGTTAAGTGCATTGAGCATCCAGAATATATTCCAGAAAAATACGCTTAGCCCCCCAGGCCACACCCTTGGCAGAGAGAAGCCTGCCGGCACCCAGAGCCTGGCTCTCCATTAAGGGCAGAGGATGGCAGCCTTGGTGACGATGCTTCTGCCATCAAGGACACAGGGGAGAACCTGTGAGGCAGAAATATCTTTCTGTTTCTAAGGCTCTGTCCTGCCACTGCGAGGGACGCGAGCTAGAGGCAAGTGAAAGGACAATGAGGAAATATAAAAAATAGAAAGCTCATGCCTTTTATACACACTCCGTATGCTAAGGGTTCACATCCTCAGAACATCTGTGCTTCCAACATGGACCACAGAGCAGCAGAAGGAGCTCCAGCCTCTTGTCACACCCCAGGAAGGGGAAAATTAGGACAGCACCAGCCACAGAACAAAGAACCCTGGAGCGCAGTGGGGTGGGGGACGTGGCGCATCTGAACTACTCTTCCCACCTCCTCACCCGAGTCTGCTAGGAAAGTGAGGTGGATAAAGAGGAAGGCTGTTTTCTCCTGGAGCATCATGCTGGAAACTGATTTTGATTCCCCCAAACCCCTGCTCTCCAAAGATCTGCTGTTAACCATGACTTCTGCTCTGGGACATTTGTTCTATCCTATCAAAGAACAAAAGGCAGAAAAACCTTGTTCAGCAAGTTGAAAACCAAGTACGTGTTTGGGGCTTGTAGGTTCTCTGGATCCATTTCTCCTGTCTGATTCAGGCTGCCATCTCTTTGATAATGAGCGGTTGAAGTCTCTTCCATTGAAGTATGCCTTTGATGGCAAGGGGCTTCTCTAAAGTAGCCTTCTGGGGTTTGAAATATTGCTTAAGTGAGTGTGGCTGGCTAGAATAAAACAGTCTGGGCCCAAGCAGACTAGCTTGTGTTTGCATCGCTGGTCTCAACTTGCCTAACAAGACAGCTGCGTTTCCTTAGAATGCAAGTCTCCTCAGCCAGAAGAAGAAACTGGAGGTTGATCTTGCCAGGATGCAGAAGGAAATCGAAGAGGCAGTGCAGGAATGTCAAAATGCAGAAGAGAAGGCCAGGAAGGCAGCCGCTGAGGTGGGTGCATTGACTGGCTGCTCACTCCTGCCTGCCTTCTGGAGCAGTAGCCAAGGGGCGGAGGCCAATCTGCAGCCAAAAAGGATTCCATTGATTCTCCACACAGCCTGGAGGAGGTTAGCTCAGCCCTCTGCTCTCTGTTCCCATTTTGAAAAATTACGCCAATTAACTCCTCCCCTGAAACCTCCCAAGGCAATGAAAAGGAGCAGTTGAATTTCTATAAGCAAAACCTTATGAGAACAAGAGATTTTTTTAAACTTAAGCCACTTTCTACTTGTGAATCAATATATCTAGTGTCTAGAAACAATGCTTCCTGTGCTTACTTACAAATAGCTGTGTTCCTAGAGTATGTAATGGTTTTATGACGATGATCTAGGAAGAATGCTTATTTCATTTATTTTTTATAAGCCATACTACTGCTTGAGTAGCAGAATAGGTTGATAAAGAAGGGCTTCTGGGTTGGTGTGTGCCTTCTTTATTTACAAGTTGAGGGCAGTGCTTTTCCCAAATGACACTAACTTCAAGGTTGGTTGCCAGCCTTGACTGTGCCTTGGTAGGAAGTGGAGAAGGGCGACCCCGGTAGGCAGATGCAGCACTTCTCTCGAAGGATAAGGCAAGCAGAAGAAAATACCAAAGCAATTCATGGAGGGAGTGGGTGGAGGGAGGTGCAGGGAGAAGTATCTGTGGAGGACCCAGCCTTGCAGGTCTCAGCACTTGCTGAGTGGACTTGAGCTTGATTTTAGCTTCCACTCCCCCCCACCCCCATCAGGTGATTCATGTACATAGTCAAACAACCACATGCAGCGGCCTTAGCCTTGCGATGTGAATGGAAGCTGATCCTCTTGCTGAAAAGGGTATGGGAATTGGGGAGACAAGATGTCCAATTTGATTTTACATTTGTCATTTTGGAATTCAGACGAGGAGAAGAGCATGTGTCTGTATTTGCCTGAGTTATGTGGCACTTGGGGAGCTAAACTAAACCTTGCACCAAATCCAAGCTACCAGGTCACTAGAGGACCCGGAACAATGGTGCAGCATGCCTGTCACTCAGCCGTCTTGTATCAAGACAGATACTTCTGCTCTCTGACGGAAAAGAGGTGTGTAAACGCTTGAAAATGTTTGGCCAAGGGAAAAATAATGTGCTGAACATTTATGTAAATCCACACAGATAGAAAGAAATAAAAAGAGCTTCTGAGTCTGCTTGGTAAATTTATGTAGTCATACATTATGAAGACTCTATCTGATTAACCTTGCTTTTTAAAGATTTCCTTCACTAAGTCGAAAAATGAATTCACTACTTCTCCTTCCCCCTTTGAATTCTTCAGTAGTTCAGCTCTGAGTCCCAACCTCACATGGCAGAGCCCAGAGCGGCCCCCGTAATTTATTCCTCGCCCTCACCATCTGCACACATGTCTCACACTTAAATTATACAGATGGTTGGTAACCTGATAGACAGAGAAGCTTTGACTGGGAGGGCAGTATTCTTACATTAAATGCACTGAGAGATTCAGAAAACAGTTCTTAATAATTGCACCAAAACACTAAGCCCTTGTATACATGGCCAAAGCCGAGAATGGGCTTCACAAGCAGGAATTAACCTACCATGTGCCAGATTATTGGCACTCACAACATCTGTTGCTGCCAAATTCCTGGAACCTAAACTTGTTTGCAGTTGTGAATCACAGAGTCGGAGAAGTGAGATATGAGAAAGATTCTAAAGGCACTCCTCCGCACTTTTCCTGGTGCGTGATGTTCAGGACACGTCCTGGTGCTTTGTTCTAAGTTGCTGCTTCGTGGGTCATCTTATGTTCAGTACAGGTGCTGTGTTGTCATGTTCGTATGGCACGTCATCTGTGCTCTGTTGCCATCACCCCTCACCCCAGTCTCTTTAGTAGCTGCTGCTGTCTTGATTTCTTCAAACACCTGAGGGCCACAGAGCTTAGGGAGAGCCTGGTGGAAAGAGAGGACATGCACAGAGGCAAGGAATGATGTCTAGTTAGATGAAGAACTGAAGACGGTGGGTAGAAATGTTAAGGCCAGTCAGCTGCTGGATGGTCTCAGTCTCTCCTCCTTTTCTAGGTGGCAAACGTGTCAGAAGAACTGAAGAAGGAACGACACCAGTGCCCACTTGGAGAAGATGAGAAGGAATATGGAGGAGACAATGAAAGACTTACAACAGAGGCTCAGTGAAGCTGAACAGATGACCCTGATGGGGAGTAGGAAGCATATCCAGAAACTAGAATCCAGGGTAGGAGTTGGCCTGGGTAATCATGGGGTCTTCACAACTCCCAGTGGAGGCCTTATTATTCTAGAAATCATACCAGATATTCCCTGCCGCCCTCCTCACTTTTGTTTGTAGTGTTTTCAGATCTTTAATGGGGTCCGATCTCAATGTATTCATTCATTGTTGTTTGACTTTCGGCCACTTCTCTTGCACTGTGTTAAATCTGCCTTCCCCCTTCCGGCTACCATGTCTCCTCCCACTCAGCCACACCAGCTCTGGGCTCTCCACAGCCAGGGGACCTCCTGGCTCACACACACCTCACAGTCTTGATTTGCGCCTTTGCTCCTGTTACGTCCTCTGCCCATTTCCCAACAGCCAGAGAAAGGAGAATGGAAACAACTAAATCAAGTATCAGCAAAAACTTGGTAAAGATTTAGTAAAGGCTGACAGAAATGATGTAGTGCCTATAGTCGGGGAGCTTAAAGACAAATAGAAAGACCTATCTTGAAAATAGGATTTTTAAAATTATTGAATCAGTTTCAGTGACTATGTACAGGTCATGTGTGGCAGTGATTTCTACACGCATGGTCTGGAATTTACACGTTTTGAGCACAGTTCCGTGTGATTCCCGTGTGAGCAAGTGTGGATCATGTCTGTGGAATGGGAATTCTCTAATAGGAATTTGGCAAAGATGTATCTTAAAAAGTTCTGGCTTGCTGACCCCTGCATATTACATTAACCTGGTCCTGCCTGCCACCGGACCTGAATTTACATCCTGATGCGCTGCTGTGAGTAATCTTACCCCTGTTCTGCTTAATCCCATGAATAATCAATCCAATGTAAATGTGTGCCCCTAGTAAAAACCCTGGTTGGGCAAGCCACGGGGCTTTTCCTGAGATGGGAGGAATCAGCCACATGGCCCCGGTCTTTCTTTCCTCGCGTGTCTCGGTATGGGATTCATACACGCATCGGGTAGTGGTCACCCACGGGTATCGGCAGGTATGATTGCCCCCACGACAGTCATGTGACAAATGCTACAGATGGTAAGAATATTTGACTGGGATTTGATGACTCAGAAGGGCCTCTGAAAAGTAAGGTAGTGCCTTTGCTCATTTATGGTCTATGCATACACTGGAACACCAGTGTGCATTTACGGCACCACGTCCGTGTTGTCATGCTGTTTAAAAAGGAATGAGGGAAAGTTCTATAATGGCTTGCCTACCTGCATGATAAAGGGCAAAGGCGATGTGGAGCATATACACTCTTTTGTTCAAGAAAGGGGGGGATACAAAGATATGTACACATTTGCTTATATTTTAAGAAAGAAGTGGCAACAGGATAAAACAAAGACTAATACAAATAGCTACTCATAGGAGGGGAACACAGAGATGAGAGTTAGACCTTCTGAATGCACCTTGCTGTTTTGATCGCAAAATCATATAAAACATTTATGTGATTCATAATTAAAAAATTGACATCAAAGAGGAAAACAAAGCAACCCCTAAAATTTTAACACAAATGGAGGCAAATGAAGCCAACTGTATCATGTTGGGGGCATAAAACACAGAGAGAACAATTGTCCCCCGTGACTTTTAAACACAGTGTTTTGTTTGTGTGTCTCTCGGGAGATATACCTAAGGACAAAACGAAACAAAACAGCGCATCAAACAGCTTTTGTAGTTTCAAAATAATGGCACCTTATTGCTACTAGCAATAACACTGATATAATTATCCAATAGCCTATATAAGAACAAAGCTTTTTAGGATAAAGAAAAAGCATATAGGCATAATATCAAAGAACTAATGACAGGCCTTTTTTTCCCTAAAAATACATAAATGATGGATTACAAGATTTTATTTTATTTCCAAGTCCTGTTTGTCCGCTGTTAAGGCCTAGAACCAATATAACTCAGTAGCAGTGAGCTCCTGAATACCAGGTGATACTAAAGACTGACGTTAATTTTCTTACAAACATAATCGCAATGCCATTATCTACTAGAATTACATAAGCATGTGCAGGTGAAATTATACGATGTCTAGGATTTGCTTTAATAGAGCAATTTTCCCCTCACGTGTTTTAATCATGTGAGAAACACAGCAAAAACTTAAAGTAGAGGGTGGCCTGTGTTAGTCTCATGTTCGCACAGGTCGAACTACGTGTTCTATTCCTACATGACAAGGGTCCAGAGGGGTTTTTTAAATAGGCTCCATGCACAAGGAATGTGCACACCTGCCGACTCCCCGACCCTCCATACCTCTCTGTTGAAGAACGAGGACAGTGTGGCCAAAGGGGAGGAGGAGGGGAGGAGATTAGAGATGAGGTCGGGCAGGCCAGCACATTCAGGGCACCGGCTCGGCATTGGGAATGGTGGTCAGGAAGGCTCTGTGAGAAGGCGGTGTTTGCTTCAAGAAGAAGGCAGAAAGGGAGCCCTGGACACGTGGCAGAAGAGAAGGAACGAGCAACACCCTTCCCATCAGCTCCCTACCCCTTTCCTCATTTATTTTACTCCAAGTCACGTATTACCATTTAACATATTCTACATTTTACTTTGTTTTGTTTGTATTTTCCCCCATTAGAATGCACACTTATACGGGGAAGAGATTTTTCCTTTGTTCGCTGCTGTATCCCTAGCCCTGGGTCTGGTGTGCAGTAGGCATCAGGTATTTGTGGACCGGCTGTTATGCTAACCTTGTTTGTAGGGCTGTGTGAGGCTCCAGGCAGACTGGTGGTCTGTACTGCAGCTCTCCCTCCAAGCAGGGCTGGGAGGCCACGTGACGTGTGGGTGACATAGACTCAGGGTTTGATTATTAGAGAATCAGCAGAACATGGAAAAAGAAACATAAACTTGAGTAGTCTATTGGCTGAATCCTCTAAGTATAGTTTATTCTCTCCATATGCTTGCATACATTCATGAGTGTGTATGCGGAATTTTGTCATCTAAAGGGAAAGCGTATCACCTCTGTGTGGATTAGCCTTTCACATCCTTCAGAGCCTAACGGTCGTCATGTGAACGCACATAGTTTCCCCAACTCACTTTTGGCAAGAAGTTTTCCCAGAGAGGTCGCCCCGTTGGCAAGGGACATCTCTTCCCTTGATGATTTTGCTCTCTTTCAAGTGACCATGCCAGTTGGCAAGTACAATGCCAGCCGGCCCGGCTTGCTTCCTGCCAGTCTGTAGCCTGAGATCATGGTTGTTTGCAGGTTTCTGAACTAGAAGGTGAACTGGAGGGCGAAATCTGCTGCAATGCAGAGGCGCAGAGGGGAGCCCACCGGCTGGAGTGCTGCATCAAAGAGCTGACCTACCAGGTACTCCAGGAAAGCACCCCCTGTCTGGCTGGGCTCCATCCTGGTAAAATGGGCTCCGTCAAGCCAGTAATGGCCTCCTGCATTTCTTTCTCCATCTTTATTCTCAGTCAGCGGTAGACACTGACTCACCCTTTCAGGGCCCCTGTGCTATTAGTGGTTTGGGTCGGTCCCTTTTCAGAGCTTTCAGGAAGCCAAATGTGAGCAGCAATTTGCAATTAGAAATAAAAAGCTATTTATACTGCTCCTATTTTTTCACACATAATGCCTGCAGCACTTTCAGAAACACTCCTTCCTATGAGAGCCTGAGTGAGAACAATGTGTAAATGAAGTGAGTGGCAGACTCTGGCAGCTCCTCAGCCAGCAGGTTACAGGGGACGCTGACTAAACCGGAGCCGGGGACACGTGCACTCCATTTTCTGGTTGCACAAACATTCCAGGCCACTGAGGACTCTAGTTGGTGCTGGTGCCAGGTGAAAAAAGCAAATGGCTAACAAGAGGCCTCTAAAGCTTTCTATTTTCCTGCGTCTCAAGCAACTAATTGAAAAGAAGTGGGCAGACTTTCTACCAGTAATTAATACATTTCTAAAGTAACAATGTGATCTTTCATTTTTATTTTCTAACCTTTTTTCCTTTTGGTTCAAATGGAGTAAACCAGAGAGCAGAGGCACAGTTTGTTTGCTGCAGTGGGGCCTAGCACCTTCCTGGCTCAGAGTAGATGAACATATTTCAGTGGCTGAACAACAGATGCCAAAGGTCTCTTCTAGCCCTTTCTGCTGCACAGTGCAGCTTATTTCAGTGAAAAGGCAAACTCATTCTAGGCTCCTGCATTTACAGAAACTCCGGCAGTACTAAAGCAATGTCTGCCTGTCTCGATTCCCGCTCCTGAGGCTATGTTGTCGATGTTAGAGACATCAAAGTCTTCCTCCCTTGCAGCAGAAAGGATAATGTTGATAAGAAAGCAGAGCACTTCAGAAGCACCATCTTGGGCTAATTAAGATGAAACAAGGCACTTGCACAGCTCTTCTTTACTGACTAAGTGGTTCTTTTCAAAGACGAGCTAGTCTGACACTTCTTTAGACCACGCAGGTGTATCAGAGCCACTGAGGAGTGAGCCCAGGGAGTACACAGCTTAGGAAGCACCCCCCTGGGAGCATGAAGGATGTGCTGCTCTACTCTCCTTTGCGGGGGGTGGGGGGGAAGGGCTGGGGAAGCCACCTCTGTTGAGGGAATGAAATGCTCCTTGTTAATAATGTCTGGGTTTTCCTTCTCTTTATTTCCCAATGGATTATTTTTACTGTTTCCTTCTGTAAACAACTTCATTATAGAAATAAACACCAAAGCTATATATATATATTTTTTCTTTTTTTGTTCCAAGGACTGCATTTGTGTTAAATCATTGTCTCTTCATAGCAATAATCTCAGTATTCCCCAGGTGCTGGTGTGGAGGTGTATTTCTTAATTTCATCCAACTGTCTGCACAATGCTTAGAGTGTATCTATTCAATTATGCAATGATTTTCTGCCATCAAATCAGATAACATCTATTGAATACCTATTTTATGCAAATATTAGTCTATATTCTGTAAGCTTAAAGAGACATTTGAGAACCCTCTACATTTCTTAATATCCACACCAGGTTTTGAAACATTCAAGGTGGATGCTGAATCAACTGAGTCTGTTCTCCTTTAATGTCAAAATAACCCTCAGGATGGGGCAGGGGTTAGGGGGGCGTGTTTTGTGACAGTGCTTCATAGGTACCCATTGAAAATGTCATTTTGAAAGGGATGTAAATATGGCTTTTCTTTCTTAGAAAAAATTCCTCCGGGAAGATCCTACAATGGAAAGGGAATCTAAGGTGACCCTGTCCACAATGGTTCTATGGACAGTCCCCATGAGTGTTTATCTCCCCTCACATGTCCTTTCTCACTCCACTGCCTTGAAAAATGAGCTAAAAAGCAAAACATAAGATTAGAAACTTACAATTGTTTAAAAGGTAAGATAGTTTTCCTGCCCCCACTCTTCGTCTACCTGCTCCATTTTACCTTGGACTGCTCCCTACATTCAGGGATCTGTGTGTAGACATTATTTAACCCTTACAAATCTAAATACAGAGATGGTATCTTAATTTTTGGAGGAATAAGGAAACAAAATTTGGTCTTGGTTGGTCCTCCAGGAACCAGAGGCCAGAATGGAATTAGAAGCACGAGAGATTTTTTGGAGGTAACATCTGGGAAAGAAAGAGACGAGAAGAGCAAGCAGGATCAGGTAGAGAACCTTCAGACTGCAATATGCATCTGCCACCTGTGAAAGGGAAGGAGGGAGGAAGGAGGACTGGCTAGGAGGAGTCTCAGAGTGCGGTGCTGCTCCCAGCAAGTCTCCAGCACAAAAATTGCCCGTGCAGGGGTCGCATGGCGGGCAGAAATGGCCAGACCCTGGTGACTCCGCTGTGCCCAGTTGTTGGTAGGGGCTGCTGGGGAGTTTGTGATCTCAGTGTAAATGCTACGGCAGGTCCCAAAGACACTGCAGTTGGAGGTTTTCAGTGCACGGTGCTCTTCGCAGCAGAACGGCAAGTGTCTTGGAGGGAAATTTGAGCGGTGCACAACTTCCTTGATGCCTCAAAGCTGAGATGTATGTGTACCTAGGGCTTGCCTTCCCAAATGGGAGGAACATTAACATCGGCAACCACTTCTAGCCATTTTCAGTTTTCTTCTGTGTGGCTTCCTTCACCGCACAGTACATTTACTGGCTTCAGTAAATTGGTATTAAGCAATTCAACTTTCATTGATTTTAGAACTTTCTACACACACAGAATTCTGTGAATCTTCAAATTCCTTAAACCTGAGAGATACAGGGATAGGCAGATGAAAAGAGAAAAAGATATTTTATTTAAAAAAATTGACTTGTCTCATTTTCCTAACCAGGCTATTTCTCATATATTGGTCTCTGCCTTAGTAAGCTGAAAATGAGTTATTAATTATCTATGGTCAGACTTACTTTAAGATAGGGGTAGGAGGGAGCTTTCTAGGCAATGGAAACAGCTTGGTTGAACATACGTTTATCAATATTTATTTTTTTATAGATATAACTGACATAACATAGTATTAGTTCTTGGATGTACAGCATAATGATTTGATGAATGTTTACATTGTGAAGTGATTTTCACAACAAGTTTAGTTGTCATCACTACACATAGTTACAAATTATTTTCTTGTGATGAGAATTCAAGATTTATACTCTTAGCAACTTTCAAATATACAATGCAGTATTATTAACTGTAGTCACCAGGCTGTATGTTACATTTCCAGGACTTACTCATTTTATAACCAGAAGTTAGTACCTTTTGACTACCTTCATCTATTTTTCCAACCTCATGCCATTTCTCCACCCCCGTGGCCTCTGGCAACCACCAATCTGTTCTCATACCATAAGTTCAGTTTTTTAGATTTTACGTGTAGATGAGATAGAATATAACTTGTCTTTCTCTGACTTATTTCACCCAGCATAATGCTTTCCAGGTCCATCCATGTTGTTGCAAATGGAAGACTTTTCTTCTTTTTTATGGCTGAATAGTATTCCATTGTAAATACATACCACATTTTCTTTATTTATTCACCCATCAGTGGACACTTAGGTTGTTTCCATGTCTTGGCTATTGTAAATAATACTGCCATGAACATGAGGGTGCAGATACTTTTTGGAATTAGTTATTCTGTTTCCTTCAAATAAATATTGAGAAGTGAATTTCTGTATCATATAGTAGTTGTATTCTTAATTTTTTGAGGAAGCTCCACACTGTTTTCGACAGTAGTTATGCCAATTTGCATTCCCACCAAGAGTACACAAAGATTCCCTTTTCTCCACTTTCTTATCTCACCAACACGTATTTCTTGTCTTTCTGATAATAGCCATTCTAACAGGTGTGAGGTGATATCTCATTGTGGTTTTGATTTGCATTTCCCCTATGATTTGTGATGTTGAACATCTTTTCATGTACCTGTTGGCCATTTGTTTGTGTTCTTTGGAAAAATATCTCCTTAGAGCTTCTGCCCATTTTTTAATCAGATTTTTTTGCTTCAGTTGTATGGTTCTTTATGTCTTTTATATATTAACCCTTTACCAGATATGATTTGCAATTATTTTTTCCTGTTCTATAGGTTGCCTTTTCATTTTGTTGATGGTTTCTTTTGCTGTACAAGTTTTTTAGTTTGATATAGTCCTAGTTATTTATTTTTGCTTCTGTTTTTGTTTTTGGTGTCAAATAAAAAAAAATATATTGCCAAGACCAATGTCAAGGAGCTTAGTCCCTATGTTTTCTTCCTGGAGTTTTATGGTTTCAGGTTTTCCATTCGGTTTCAGGTCTTACATTGAAGTCTTTAATCCATTTTGAGTTCATTTTTGTGTATGGTGTAAAATAGAGGTTTAGTTTCATTCTTTGTCATATGCCTGTTCAGTTTTCCCAACACCATTTGTTGCAGAGATTGTCCTTCTTTCTTTTGTGTATTCTTAGCTCCTTTGTCATAAATTAATTGACCCTAAATGTGTGGGGGTTTTTCCTGGACTCTCCATACTATTCCATTGATCTATGTGTATCTTTTTATGACAGTACATACTATTTTGATTACTATAGCTTTGTAATATAGTTTGAAATCAGGAAGCGTAGTACCTTCAGCTTTTTCTTTTTCAAGATTGCTTTGGCTATTCAGGATCTTCTGTGGTTTCCTACAGATTTTAGAATTATTTGTTCTATTTTTGTGCCTATGGAATTATGACAGAAATTGCACTGAGTCTAAAGATTACCTCGAGTTGTATGGACATTTTAACAATATTAATTATTTTAATCCATGAGAATAAAATATTTTTTCATTGTTTTGTGTCAGTTCCCTTCAGCAATGTCTTACAGTTTGCAGCATATATATTTTACACACTCTTGGTTAAATTTATTCCTAGTATTTTATTCTTTTTGATATAAGTATAAATAGAATTATTTTCTCAATTGCTCTTTCTGATAGTTTGTTATTAGTGTACAAAAACAACTACTTTTGTTGTTTTGTATTCTGTAAATTTACTGAATCCATTTATTAGTTCTAAAAGGTTTTGGTAAAATCTTTAGGCTTGTCTCTATATAATAACATGTCATCTGAAAATAAAAACAGTTTTACTTCTTACTTTGTTTTGGATGCCTTTTCTTTTTGTTGCCTAATTGCTCTGGCTAGGACTTCCAGTACTGTGTTGAATAAAAGTGCTGAGAGTGGGCATCTTTGTCTTCCTGATTTTAGAGGAAAAACCTTCCATTTTTCTCCATTGAGTATGATGCTAACTTTAGGCTTGTCATATATGGACTTTATTGTATTGAGGTACATTTCCTCTACAGCTCTTTGTTGGGAGGTCTTTGTCATGAATGGATATTAAGTTTTGTCAGGTTCTTTTTTTTTTTTTTTTTTTTTGCATCTCTTGAGATGATCATGATTTTTGGTATATCACATTGATTGAAAACCATACTTGCATTCCTGGAATAAATCTCATTTGATCATGGTGTATAATCCTTTTAATGTACTGTTGAATTTGATTTGCTAATATTTTGTTGAGGATTTTTGCATCCATGTTCATTGGGGATGTTGGCTTGTAATTTTGTTGGTGTCCTTGTCTGGTTTTGGTATCAGAGTAATGCTGGCCTCATCAAAAGAGTTTGAAAGTATTCCCTTTTTTTCTATTTTTTGGAAGAGTTTGGGAAGGCCTGGTATTAATTCTTCTTTAAATGTTTGGTAGAATTCACCAGTAAAGCTGTCTAGTACTGGACTTTTGTTTGTTGGGAGGTTTTTGATTACTGATTTGATCTCCTTACTTGTAATTGGTCTGTTCAGATTTTCTATTTCTTCATGATTTAGTCTTGGTAGGTTGTAAGTTCTTTATGTTCTTGGAATTTATAATTTTCTTCTAGGTTCTCCAGTTTATTGGCTTTAATTTTCCACTGTAGTTTCTTATGATCTTTTGTATATTTGTGGTATTAGTTGTAATATATCCTCTTTCATGCTTGATTTCATTTGTTTGAGTCCTTTTTTTTTTCTTGGTGAGTCTAGCTAAAGGTTTATCAATGTTATCTTTTTAAAAATAAGCACTTAATATTATCAATCTTTTCTGTTATCTTTTTAGTTTCTATTTCATTTGTTTCCACTCTAATCTTTATTTCCTTTCTTCTACTAACTTTGGGCTTCATTTGCTCTTTTTTTAGTTTCTTGAGGTTTAAATTAGGTTATTTATGGTAGATATTTCTTTTTTCTTAATATAGGCATTTATCACTATGAGCTTCCCTCTTAGAACTGCTTATGCTGCATCCCCTAAGTTCTGGTATGTTTTATTTCCATTTTCACTTTTTTGTAAAGTTTTTTTAATTTCCCTTTTGATCTCTTCTTTGACTCATTGGTTGTTCAGTACCATGATGTTTAATCATATATTTGTGAATTTTCCAGTGTTTTTCTGTAACTGGTATCACTGTGGTTGAAAAAGATACTTGATTTTAATCCTCTCAAATTTATTGACTCATTTAATAGCCCAACATATGACCTGTCCTGTAGAATATTTCATGTGTGCTTGAGAAGAATGTGTATTCTGTTGCTTGTAATGCAATGTTCTATATATGTCTACTAAGTCCATCTAGTTTAATGGTTTCATGTATCCTTGAAGGCCATTGTTTCCTTAATGATTTTCTGACTGTAGGATTTATCCACTGATGAAAGGGATTTATCCCAAAGTTCCCTACTATTCCCTGACTGGTGTGGCTCAGTGGGTTGGGCATCATCCAACAAACTGAAAAGTCCCCAGTTTGATTCCTGGTCAGGGCACATGCCTGGGTTGGGGACCAGGTCCCCAGTCAGAGGCATGCAGTAGGCAACCAATCAATGTTTCTTTCCCTCTTTTTCTCTCTCCCTTCCTCCCACTCAAAAAAATAAATAAGTAAAATCTACAAAAAAGTCCCCTGCTATTATTTATTGCTGTTTATTTTTACCTTTAGTTCTGTTAATATATGCTTTATATATTTAGATGCTCCTATTTGCATAAATATTTACAAATGTTATGTCCTCTTGTTGAATTGACCTCTTTATCATTATATAGTGACCTTTTTTGTCACTTATTACAGTCTGTCTTAAAGACTGTTTTGTCTGATAGAAGTGTAGCTACCCCACCATTTTTGGTTTCCATTTGCATAGAATATATTTTTCTATCCCTTCACTTTTAGTTCATGTCCTTATATCTGAAGTGAGTCTCTTGGAAACAGCAGATAGTAGGATTTGGTATTTTATCCATTCAGCCACTCTATGTCTTTTGATTAGGTAACTTAGTCAATTTACATTAAAAGTAATTATCAATAGGTATGTATTTATTGCCATGTTATTAATCATTTTCTGGATGTTTCACAATTCCTTTGCTTTTTTTTTTTCTCTTGCCTTCTATGTTTGTGATTTGATTATTTTCTGTGGTGGTTTAGTTAGATTCTTTTTGTCTTTAGTGTATCTACTGTAGCTTTTTGCTTTGTTCATTACCATGGGGCTTGCATAAATAACCTGTATTTATAATTGTTTATTTTAAGTTGATAACAATGTGTTTTAATTCATTAAGCTCTACAATTTTACTCTTCTCACCCACATTTTGTTTTTGATACCACAATTTACATTTTATTTTCTTGTCTATTTAATAACAAATTTTGTAGTTATAGTTATTTTTACTTTTTATCTTTTAACTTTCATACGTGATTTACTCACCACCATTACATTAGGTTATTCTGAATTTAAGTATTTATCTTTATCAAAACTATATTTTCATGTTAGTAATTAGTGCCCTTTCATTTCATCTTGAAGAAATATTTTTAATATTTCTTGTAAGGCTGGTCTAGTGGTGCTGAATTTTTTGAGCTTTTGCTTGTCTGGAAAACTGTTTCTCTCTCCTTCAGTACTGAAGGACAGCTTGCCAGGTAGAGTATTCTTTGTTGGCAGGGTTTTTTTTTCTTTTTACACTTTGAGTATATTGTGCCATTCCTTTCTGGCCTGGAAAGTTGCTGCTGAAAAATCTGCTGATGATCTTATGGGAGGGGGTTGGAGTCATCTTATGCGTAAAGAGTTGTTTTCTCTTGCTGCTTTTAAGATTCTCTTTGTCTTTAACTTTTTATAATTTAACTATAATGTGTCTTAGGTTTATCTTATTTTGAATTCTTTGGGCTTTCCTGGATCTGGATGTTTACTTCCTTCCCCAGGTTAGGGAACTTTTCAGCTGTTATTTCTTTAGTAAGTTTTCTGCCCCTTTTCTCTTTCTCTTCTCCTCCTAGGACCTCTGTAATGAAAATGTTGGTCTGCTTGATGTTGTCTTGTAAGTCCATTAAGCTATCTTCACTCTTTTTTATTCCTTTTGCTGCTTTGATGGGATGAATTCCACTGCCCTCTGTTTAAGTAAATGGACCCTTTCTTCTGTCTACCTAGTTTGTTGTTGAGCTTCTCTATTGTATTTTTCAGTTTAGTTAGTATATTATTCATTTTATATTTTCTGTTTAGTACTTTCTTATATTTCCTCTTTGTTGGAATTTTTACTTTTTTCATGCATGTTCTCCTGAAATTGATGAGCAGCTTTATGGCCATTATTTTGAACTCTATCAGATAAATCATTGACCTTCATTTTTTAAATAAAATTTATTTTGTTCTTTCATGTGGAACATGTTCCTTTGTAATTTCATTTTCCTTGACTCTTTGGGTTGGTTTCTATGCATTAAATAAAACAGCTACCTCTCTTAGTCTTGAATAAGTAATATCATGTAGGAGATGATTCTTTTCGTTCAGCCTTGCCCTAGCTCTTGATTGTCTCCACAACCTTTGTGATTGTCTAAGCAGTAGTCACTGTTCTTCATGGCTCCCCGTAGTTGAGGGTGTCCACAACCTGTCAGTATCCCAAAGGGGAGGATTCCAGTCCGTGACTAGATGAGGCTGATGGAAGCTAGACCCTTAGGAAGGAGATTTTAAAACATGCCAATATATCTCTTTAAGAGTAAAGAGGGAGATGGGCATTTCTGTCTGTTTCCTCTGATTGAGGCTTGGGGTGGTAGCCAGTTACATACTGTTTCTTTTGTCTGATACCATCTCATTGAACCCATGAACTTGACAAATCTTGTGTCCACCAGAGCCAGGCTATCAAGGGATATGTCCTTTGCACAGCAGCCATAGAAGCCAGGGCACCAGACATGTGCGCGTATTTCTTTCTCAGAGATACCAGCAGCATGAGGCAAGGCAGTTGGAGATCTTAAAGATGGCACTGGCAGGCAGCCTCCTCATCTTTGGAGAGGATTGAAGCTAGCCCCTTGATGTTTGTTAAATTAGAAGACTGCCCCTCAGGCTACCGCTACTAAGATAAGCAAAGAAGCTTCTTTTTTAAAAAAGTATATGATTCAGTGGATTTTATTGTATTCGCAGATGTGTGGCTAGGTTACCACATTCAATTTTAGAACATTTTCTTACCCCCAAAAGAAACTCCACACTCTTTAGCCATCACCCACTCATCTTTCTCCTGGTCCTAGGCAACCAATAATCTACATATTTGTCTCCATATATTTCATTCTGTTTCAAGCCTACGCTCTAACATACTGAGTTTCTAACAAGTCACAGAATGCAATCTTTTTTCTCTTGATACTCTGCCTTAGAATTTTCTGTTCCTTCTGCAAATAGGCCTCTTTTAATGCAAGACTGGGTGTTTATGTTTGCTGCCTTGGTGCTGTGTCATGGGGAGATATTGGCTAAACTTACAGAGGAAGAAATAAGAAAGGGAGCTGTGGGGAGATAGGAGACGAATCTGGTTGGCCTGGTAGGGGTTTTGGAGGGCAGTGGAGGGTATGTGCAGAGGCAATGAAAGCCATCAAAGAAATTGATGTTGATGAAATAGGTAAGATAGAGCCAGGAAAAAAATTGAGTAACAGGGTTTTGATTAAGTCAGCATCACAGTCACCAGTGGGTTGAGATACTTTTCTTCTTTGGAGAAGTTCAACAGCCCCAATGTGGATATACTCTAGTTTAAATGTTGTAAGAGGGGGCAGGTAGAGCCTTATCTATCTGCTTGTCTGCCCCCTCCTTTTCCTCCAAATACCCAAAGGCTCCGTGGAGCACAGCTGAGAAACACTCTCTCACTAGATTTCCTTTCTCCAGCTCAAGTTTGGATTGCATGGAAGCAACGAGACTGGATGACATCCCCATAGTTTATGGAATTTTCCTCAGTCTCTGCTGATGTTCACACCAGAACTCCAGAAAACCACCTTTCCTATTCCATTTGCAAAAGCCAAGGGCCAATTAGAAAGTTCAATGATTTGGTTTAATTGGCAGGAGAGAGGTGACAGAGAAACCACAGGTAAATGTAGCTTAGTGGGATAGGAGAACTGATGATCACATTGAAACCAGTGGCTTTAACTTCCATTTTAGCAATGGCTGGAACTTCTGTTGTGGATCAGGAGAAATAACTGTCATTCCTCAGAGCTGTGTTTAATCATTTCTCAGAACTTGGGACAAGTAGAGTTAAACTCATATTCAAGACATAATTCTAATATGGTATTTTAACAAAGTTTCCTTACCCTTTATTTCCTCATTTGAGGCTACTCCCAATACAGACTCTCAGATTCTTCAAATCACCTTCACATACATACCTATGCATTTCAGGCAGAGGAAGACAAGAAAAATTTGATCAGGATGCAGTCTCTGATGGATAATCTTCAACTAAAAGTGCAAAGTTACAAGCAGCAAATTGAGGCAGCAGTAAGTGCCTGAGGCATTTGCAGCCTCATGGATTTCCCAGCCATTGCTTTTGATTAATGGAGATGTGTGGCCCTGAGCTAGGTATGCAGCTTGTCAGAGAGAAGCAGCTCAGCTTGCAGTCTGTTCTTTTTTTGCAAGCTAGAATCATCACCCACGGTAGTCTTGTGCTACTTTTCCCTCCAGGAAGCCAGAGCTCTCTTCCTCAGCCTCATGATTATACCTGAACATGTACATTGCAAGAACTGAGCCAAGTAAGAGCATGGTATCAAGTAGAGATGGCACATTTTTTGGTTAGGTAATCACCCTGGAGCCTTCCTCACCCTAAGACCTTGACTGAGCATAAATGCAACTCACAGTCCTTTTCTGATGAACCTGGACATGACCTGTGCACAAAAGATACTTGATACGTATCTGCCAATGTTGGGTTAGTGTCTATAGCTACTTGGAATATAATTGATAAATGCCGTATAAATTGGCTTATACCTAATAGTATCTCTTTAGGGGTTTCGAATTGATTATTTAAATGATTTGGGCTAAAACACTGTTATATCTATTATCCATTGACCCATGTAACTGTAAAGGCAAGCCCCCTCTGCCCAGCATAGAATAAGATGTTGAACTAATGACGAAACAAACAACCATGGTTATTCTAGCACATACCAAATCTGAGAGAGTTGTTCTATGCCCAGTATATGGAAAGTGCCGACCGTGTTCTACACTTACAGGGAAAAACAGTTATAAAAATAGATCTTGTGGCTGCTGGAAAGTCTGAATCCCTATATGTCATACCGAACTATGCTATTCCATTTAATATGCAGAAGTTTAGATTCCTTTCACACATTTCCAACTTTCTTATGTCAGAGCAGAAAAAAATATGACTATGTAGGCACAGGGATTTCTTTTTTTTCATTTTTTTTATTTTTGTAGGAGCACAAGCCAATCAATATCTTTCCAAGTACAAGAAGCAGCAACGTGAGTTGCATGAAGCTAAGGAAAGGGCAGAGATAGCAGAATCGCAAGTCAATAAACTCAAGATTAAAGCAAAAGAGTTTGGAAAAAAGGTACGTCGGATGTTCACCTCTTAAAGCCTGTGTATTTAGGCTCATAGCATCACATGGACCAATATTGCAAGACATTTCTTGTTTTTCTCTTTAAATGCTTTTAAAAAACAATAACATCAAAAACAAAATCTAATAAAACCTTCCATATTTATTAAATTCTACTTGTCCGGGTAGTAGGAAGTGCTAAGCATTTGAGCGGGATGCACATTGTATTTATACTTCTCAAATGCTCAATTCTAGGTTAACTTGCAGGCTTTGAGAGCCAGAGCCTAAATTCATTTGTATAGAATAGTCAGGAGCCCAGGGAGCAAAGATGGTTTAAAAAGCACAGATGGATCTGCTTGAAATTCCAAGTGGACTGTGCCTCTGGTAGACAAGTGCGTAACTTTGCGCTGTATCAATGGAGACCTGGGGGCTCAGGTTTAAAATTGAGGCAGTGGAGAACAATTTCAAGAGTTCTGCTTTCTAGCCTCCGGCTCTAAATCACAGAGAAAGAAACTTTCTACATCTCTGTGATCCATAAAACTGTCCTAATTTTCCTGGCAAGGTGGTAGAGTGACAAAGAACATTGAACAGTAGGCTTGGTGGGGTCAATGCCGTGGTCCTTTAGGGTTGCTCTAGCAGAACCCCAGAGACTGGGCTTCTCGTATTTCTCATAGTCTGGAGTCTGGGGAGTTCAGGACCAGGTGCTGGCAGGTTCGGCATCTGGTGGGGCCACTTCTTAGATGGTGTTCTTCTCACTGGAACCTCATGTGGTAGAAAATGGGGAAGAAGCTCTCTGAGGCCTTTTTTACAAATATTTTTATTTTTATTGCTGTTCAATTTCAGTTGTCCCAATTTTCTCCCATTGCTCTCCCCCATCCCACCCATCCCAGCTCCATCCACTAATACCATTTCTGAGGATTCCAGCCCCACCCAGTGCCATCACCACGGGTGTTAGGATTTCAGCATATGAATTTGTGGGGGGCACAAACATTCAGACTATACCAGACAGGGTAGTCTCAGCTTCCTTATGGATTTTCCCAGGAACAAATAATTTTTAAAATGAGATCTGGCTCTAGGAGAAACTAATTTAAAGATAACTGACTATCCTTCATAGCTTGCCTGTAAAGCACTTGGCACAATGCCTATCACAGATAGGCACCACCATTTCATTATTTTTAATTTGGCATATGCCTGGTCCTCTTTCTTATTTACTATAAATAGATTATTCATAACACTGCAACATAAGTATATATGGTTGCCAGTAGTAAATACTACCTTAAGGGAGGTCAAAAAACCTCTTTGGAAGGAAGGACTAAAAGTTGGTATGGTGCCTATATTTGGATCTAAATCTGAGAAGTCTGAGTCATTGGCAAACTACAGAGATTTCTTTTCTTTTATCCTCACCTGAGGACATTCTTTCATTGTGTTCAGACAGGGAGAGAAAGAGAGAAACACTGATGTGAGAGAGAAACATCAATTGGCTGCCTTCTCATAGGTGTCCTGACTGCAAATCAAACCCATGATCTTTTTAGGTCTACAGGATGATACTCCAACCAACTCAGCCACACTGGCCAGGGCCAGAGATCTCTTCCTGGTGCTTGCGTAGCTGTCTCAGGGATAAGGCCTAGGTGGAGAGGTCCAGTTAAGTGGTGTGAACTCTGGCCTCAATTTTAGAAGGTTATGGCATTGGTTTGAGGTCTTCTGTGCAGAGCCTGCCCAGCAACCCCATGTCATGAATCGTCTAGGGAAGCGCCTCACATGTGCTGCAATTGCACTCAGCTGCAGGAGGTTGAAGGGCCTCCAAAACAGATGTAAAGTATTAGACTTTGTCACAGTTATTTTCAACAAAGAATAAAATGAGCAAAGCAGAAATTGCTTCTTCTGAGAGGCCAAAGATGAATAGGGAAAGCGTTCTTGGCAGTGCAATGACTAATTGTTTCCCATTCACAGAAGGAAAGCCTGGAAATCTCTCAACTATCATAAAGCAGGGGAAAAGATTTTCTGGTAGAATTGTGTGTCGGGGCTGTGGAGCAAATTGGTGACATAGCTGTAGAGACGTTCCCTCATGGGGTCTTCTGTAGAGGGCTTTGCCTTCACTGGCAAGGCAGGGCGGGGGGAAAATCGAGTGACCAAGCCTGCCCTTGGGGTGAGTTACTGGTGAGGTCTGCGTTCTCTAATGCAGATAATTGCCCCAGTTCCCTGCCTCCCTTTGAAGCTGATGAAGTGTTGGCTGAGGCCTGCTCACCTCTGAAAAGGGCGGAGCTTGGTTCTGGGTCTACGTTCCACTGAGGAATATCACAGGAATCTCACAGAACACACTGGTACTGTTTTTCAGGTTCGCAAAGAATAAGCAGCCCTTGCTTATGAAAGATGGTGGCTGGAGAAGAGCATGTTTCCATTTGATGGCCGAAGAGCTAAGTTGCATTTGAAACAAACATTTTAAAAAACATGTTTAAAAAAAGCAGTTTAAAAGAAATGATTAGAAAAATATAATAATTAAAGGGAGTGTCCTTGCTTCCAAGGTTAATGGGGATCTTTTGATCCTCAAATACAAGTAAACATTTCACATGAAAGGTTAAATAGATGTAATGATCTTTTCAATTCTGAAGTTAACAAATGGACTGATACTTGTTCTTTGTTCATATTGCCTCTTAAATAGTAATATTCACTGGATAAATCCTTAGACAGTCATAGTCCATGATCACGAGAGCGTGTTAGTAAATGGTTCTTACTGAAATTAGTGAATTCCGCTGGACTCATCCCTAATCCATCAGTTGACAATTTTAGCCACTAATGGTGGGAGTTGATAAACCTCTCACTAGCACTGTGATTTACAGATAGTCACAGGTGGGCGCTTTGAGCTTGTAGGGGACCCTTCCCAACTGACACGCCTATAGGCCACATGCTGGGACAGACTTTACACTGAAACAGCTCCCACACAAGACATCCAGGCAGTGAAAGGTGGCGCGGTGGCTTTGTACGGTGCCAGTTTCGCTAAGCAGGAGGTCCATTTTCAGAATTCCTTTCACCGTGTTATTCTGGTTTGGAGTTGGGTGTGAAGAAATTTGGACCAGATATGAGGAGCAGAAGTGAAGGAGCAGCTGTTTGTTTCATGCTCATAAGGTCAGTATATGGCCCCAGGTACTGTGGGAGCTGGCAATGAGCCCAGGCCAGAAATGGCGAGCTGCCGGAGATCGGCAGCAGCGCCCTGGACCCACGGTCCTCCCAGTGCCTGTCAGCCTCCCTCGTCAGCCCCAGTCTTGGCCAGATGCGTGCACAACTCCATGGCAACAGGCACCAGCCTCTCTTGTAGGTCACCCACAGCAGGGACTTTGGAGGCCCTCAGACAGGCACGGATTCCAGCTGATCATCACTCTCCTCACTCCACGTCCAACTCTCCCTCCTGACCACTGGCACAGCTGACCTAGAATGACTCCAGGCTCAGCACCAGATGCAGAGGGCACAGCCTGGCATAGACTTCCTCAGCTGAGTCCCAGTTATGTAAGGCTGAATCCCTATAATAAATCCTTATTTTCTCTCATTCACATCAGTTTGCCTCTCTGGTCTAACAACGACTTCTACAGGTGGCTCTAAGGTTAATTCAGGGGCTCACAGTGTTGAAGGACTCGAGTTCTTTCTTGTCTGCCATTCTCAACGTGTTGGCTTTGGTCTTTAAATGTGTCCTCATCGTCACTATAGGAGGACCACAGCAGTTCTGAGGATTTCCTACTCACAGACTGTCCTACGTTTCTTTTGAAAGGTTTTCTTTACAATGGCACCCTTACTACTTCATAGTTTATAAACACCTGTCACAACATTGTAGCAAATAAGATTAAACAAAACTATGCCCAAGGTACGGGATTGTGAAGTTAACGCTAGCTGATAGAGAAAACTGGACCTGGTAGCATTAGCACCCAATTGAGAGTTGATTTTCTTCTGTTAAACTATAGGATTAAAATTTGACGAAGTCACAAAACTCCTGGTTAGGTTTTTCTTTCTTATAAATTGATGATTAAAATTAAGGGAAATAGATCATCAAGTCAGTTGGCCTATTCATTTTCTCCTTGCATAAAAATGTATATGGAAATCAAAATGTATTAGAAAACTGATGAATAATGTGATGACTGAGCCAGAAGAGTGAATCAAATTATCTTCAGAGCTGGGGTCACTCGGCTATGCAAACCTGGTGTTCGGAGCTATAACCCATCTCCAGAGATGTCAGTTCTTGAGGCGATAGGGCTCTTTGCTGCAGGCAGTCTTAGAGATACTGATGCTAAGACTCAGCATACTAAATCTACTTAGTTATTCATATAAAACTAGAGTATAATACCTTAGCAAATCAATTGCCTGGCTTTCCAGGCTCTGGTTTTTCACCTTTTCACTTAAGGTGATTTCTGCTCCTACCTGAGCTCTCACCCATCACTAGTTCGTCAGATTTTTGAATCAATTCTAGGTGATACACTTCTTCCAAATTCTTGGTGGAAACCTCATTGGGGCCTCCTGGGCTGACTGCAGCAAGAAAGTCAATGAATGAGACAATTGTTCTCCAAGTTGAACTGGCACCCAGACATTTATAATCTTGATGCCATTAGGTGGTCAGTGAATGACACTTAGGTCTTGGAGAGTGGACATAATACTGGAAAAGAGAAAGCTTACAAGTCTCTGCAATGGTAGAGCTGTCTGGTCGTGGCAAGCCATCGCCGAATCCCAGTGAGGAAAGGGGAAAGGGAGTGCCTGGGTATTAGGGTCCCTGTGAAGCATTTTCACAGTCCGGTTTTCATTTCCTGGACAGCCAGCTCTTCTGAAAGAGCCTACAACCAAGATAAATGGACTCTAAATGGGTGTTTTCATGTCTGAATAACCATTTTCATCTTAAGTATTTAATGATGGTGGTGTTTTGTGTTGTTTTGGGGGAGGTGGGACTTTAAGCTATTGTTTGCATCTCTAAGCAGAGATCCATTAAACAGTTCTAAACTAAGTAGTTACGAAGTCTGGGTCTCAGTCAACTTTAATTTCCCTGCTAGATGTTCCTGAGTTTTTAACAAGTTCACGCCACTCTTTTAGCCCTTATTTCTATTCTGATTAATGGAACTCAATAAAATGTATGTAACAAAAAGAAAATATACAAACTGTATTTTGTAAGTGAATTATCGGTCCCTTAATGAACCTACAAGTGGCTGGAAAATTATAAAAGGCCAGCAGCCTGAGTCTGGGCAGAAACTGGGTATGTTTTCCTTCACTTTACCTTTCTATACCATCAGCACAATCCCATGTTTCCTTCAGGAGAATAAGTACATGGGTGCGCCCTCTTCTGCATAGTGCTGTTCTCAGAAATAACAATAGGAGAAGAAAAGAGCAACCACTTATTTAAGCGGGTAGAGCCTGTTTAATTACAGACATTGGGAAAAGCCTAATTGTATTTTTTCTGTTATATTATCCTGCAATCCCTCCCACCTTGTTTTCCTCTATAAAAGTCTTGAATGACAATATGCCAATCAGTTAAAACTTCAATTACTTTTTACAGTAATATTTTTATACGATAAGTGGATTGATAAAGGGAATGTCTTACCACGTTTTCTTCATTATCGTCATCGTTAGCTCTCTCAGCATAGAGACAGAACTTTGTTCTACAGGACAAAAGAGAACAAAATTGAACAAAATACCTTGGCAAACACTCATTCCCCCTTATTCTCACCTCAGTACACAGGCTCACCTCGGAGACGGCGCAGGTTCTGTCCCGACCACGACAGCAGAGCAGAGGTCACAGCACAGAGTCACACGAACTTCTGGGTTTCCCTGAGCATGAAAATGCTCGCACCGGTCTGCAGTCTATTCGTGTGCGGTGGCACTGTGTCTAACAGATAAAGTACATGCCTTAATTTAAAAGCACGTTACTGCTAAAACATGGTAACCATCATGAGCCTTTTAGCAAGTTACAATCTTTGTGCTGGTGAAGGGTCTTGCCCTAGTAACATCGAAGATCACAGATCACCATAACAAATATGATAATAATGAAAAAGTTTGAAATCATGAAAGAATTACCAAAATCTAACAGACATGAGTGAGCAAATGCTATTGGAAAAAATGGCGCCAATAGACTTGCTTGACACAGGGTTGCCACAAACCCTGAATTCGCAAAACAAAACAAAACAAACCAAAAAACCCACACTATCTGTGAAGCACAATACAATGAGGTGTGCCTATGATTATGTTATTAGAGTCACCTTAGTTATTCACCCTTTCTTAACTTTCTTTCAACAAACCGCATTTAAAATGTATTCAGTGTAGAAATACCCCTTCATAAAAAAACAGCAGTAAATTCTTATGGCTCATTCAGGTGCTCCAACGTGGTGATAAAGCCAGTTAAACCACGTCAGGAATTCCCAGATCTTCAGGATTGTAGGTCTGATTCCTATCGACTGTTAGTGTGAAATAACAGCCAAGGATGTGATGGCTAAAGCTGAGAGTGACGGTTAAGGAAAAAGGAGGACAATGTCATTTCTTAAGAAAGGGCTTTCTTCTGGGCCTTGCTAAAATCTAGGATAATTTATACTTATCTTACACTAAGAGTATTTTAAAACAGTAATTATAAAGGTAATTTAACAGGAAGACATTGGAAACCATAGTCATATAAAACTACAACCAGGGACCAGGAGGGAGGCGACTTCGTGGCTTTTAGTATGACAGCTTGAATACACTTCAGCCCAACCAACTACAGAACTACAGAACATTCTTTTTTTTAAAGTGGCCAATACCCTGACATTGCATTTTTTCCCTATCTGTAACTTGTATAGTCTTTATTATTAAAACTGTGGTTTAATAATTGGTCATTATTTTCTAGGACTGTTTTTGTTTTTTTGGGATTTTTTGTAATTTATTTTTTATTGTATTTATTTCATTACCATTTATCCCCCTAATAACCTCCTCTCAATTGCCACGTTTTTGTCCATGTCCGTGAGTCCCTTTTCCTTTTTTCTCGATCCTTCCACCCTTAAACCCACCCCACCCAGAGCTGTCAGCTTGCTCTCAGTCTATGAATCTGTCTTTTTTTGGCTTGTTAGTTCAGTTTGTTCATTAGTTTCCAAACGAGTGAAATCATATGGTATTCGTATTTCTCTGACTGGCTTATTTCACTTAGCATAATGTTCTCCAGGTCCATCCATGGTGTCACAAAGGGTAAAGTTTTCTTCTTCTTCTTTTTTTTTTTTTTGTTTCATACATTACTTTATTGTTGTTCAATTACAGTTGTCAGTGCTATTCTTTTTTTTTTTACAGCCAAGCACTATTCCATTGTATAAATGTGCCATAGTTATTTTACCCACTCTTTATTTTTTTTTTTAAAGATTTTATCCATTTATTCTAGAGAGAGGGGGAAGGGAGAGAGACAAAGAGGGACAGAAACAGCAATGTATGGTTGCCTCTCACATGGCCCTCACTGGGGACCTGGCCTGCAACCCAGGCATGTGCCCTGACAGGGAATCGAACTGGGACCCTCCGGTTCCCAGCCCATGCTCAATCCACTGAGCTACACCAGCCAGGGCCCCACTCATCTATTGATGGACACTTGAGCTGCTTCCTTATCTTGGTGATTGTAAATAATGCTGCAATGAACATAGGGGTGCTTATGTTCTTTTGAATTAGTGTTTTGGGTTTCTCTGGATAAATTCCCAGAAGTGGAATCATTGGGTCATAGGAAGATCCATATTTAATTTTTTGGAGGTATCTCCATACTGCTTTCCACAGTGGCTGCACCAATACGCATTCCAACCAACAGTGCAAAAAATTTCCCCTTTCTCCACATCCTCACCAGCACTTGCTGTTTGTTGATTTATTGATGATAGACATTTTGACTGGTGTGAGGTGATATCTCATTGTGGTTTTAATTTGCATTTCTCTGATGATTAGTGTCATATGAGTAGTGGCATTTTCGTATGTCTATTGGCCATCTGTATGTCTTGTTGAGAGAAGTGTTTATTCATTCAGGCCCTTTGCCCATTGTTTTAATTGGACTGTTTGGTTTTTTTGGTGTTGAGTTTTATAAGTTCTTTATAAATTTGGATATTAACCCCTTATCAGATATACCAGTGAATATGGTCTCCCATTCCATGGGTTGTCTTTTTATTTTGTTGATGATTTCCTTTGCTCTGCAAAAACTTTTTAATTTAATGTATTCCCATTACTTTATTTTTTTGTTTGTTTGTTTCCCTTGCCTGGGGAGATATATCAGATAAAATATTCCTACGAACAATGTCCAAGATTTTGCTGCTTATGTTTTCTTCTAGGACTTTTACGGTTTCTGGTCTAACATTTAAGCCTTTAAACCATCCAGCAGTCTTCTTTCTGACATCTCCTGGCTGCTCCTCCAGACTCAGTACGCTTCTCACCCACTGCCACGGGAAGCTGACCTACGTGGGTCCCGTGTGTCGGGCATCTCTTCCCTCTGGTTTCTGGTTGGGGTGGAGATCAGAGGGAGGAAAGATCAGAACAGGGTGTTTCTTCTTCCAGCCCCTTCCCTGTAGGGTCATCTTGGTCTGGCTGTATTCTTCTAGCGAAAGTAACCCTCCTTATAAGACAGCAGGTTTTATGCAACTCTCTCCTTCCAGGTTTCAGGAACTGCTCCTTTCCTTGTCCTCTCAGGTTTAGTTTTGTCAGTGAATCCGCTGCTCCCAGCTCTGGGGGAACACACTGTCTTCTGTGCTCCCCTTCGTACAACAGTTTTGAGTGTGCCAGGTGTCTTCTGTTAGGAACTGACCTATGCACACTACCAATATAGAAACAATCTGTCACTCTTTAGCAGTACGTAGTGCTTCTCTCTCCTAGAATTTGAATCTTATCCAATCACAAGTATCACTTTAGGTCAAGGGTTGCATTTGTGGGATGAACTGTATTGCCTGTGATCTACCTTTTCTACTTCTGGCCACGTAAGAGATAGGAGTAACAAGTGAGGGGACTAGCCTGCCTATTAGTACAATCACAGGGCTAAAATTGTTGGAAACTCTTGCTAATGGTCACTCTTAATATCTTACCTTCAATAATGGCTTCTGCTATGATCAGGTCCTCTAACTCCCACAGGAGTGATAGGCAGAAAGCAACCAGATAAAGAGACGTGGGATTGCTTTCAACCTCCCACAACACTCAGAGCCTTCTCAGGGGAATTATGGCATAAAGGGGAGCATCCTGGAGCCTAGATCTACATTTGCCACTAGTTAGCTGAGTCATCCTAGGTGGGCTTAAATCTGTTTCACATACCTGGTTAGCATGTATGCTAGTATCTTGCATTCCAGTTTCCTAATCTGCAAAATATGGAAATAAGGTTTTTCTAGATCTAATTCTGGTGGTAAAAGTGAAGTCTTTTAAGAAGTCCTATGGCCATGGTGTCTTAATATATCATTTAAATTGCCCTGAGTAACACTAGTTTGTTGCAGAAAATTTAGAAACCATTTTTAAACATTTTAAAAGGATTAAAATAAAATGACACATGAAGGAAAATACTATTTTGAGCAGTGGCCACTGTACATAAGCTCAAAGAAAGAGAAAACGGAGCTGGGGACTTAAGGAAGTCCATAGAGTACCTAGGCAGGTGAGTGGGGAGGAGCAAGCAACCTCTCTCCAAAAGCAACTGCTTGGAATGCTTTAGATTATTTCTTCTCACCTACTTTTCAATACCAGATCCTTGGAATCATCCTGGGCATTATTTCACTGCCAGATTTAATTTTTAAATCCTTTTTAGTAAAAACAAAAACTTAACTAACATGTGATGCCAAATTAATTTACTCAATCCCCTATTATATATTGAAATAGTATTTAATGGAATTAATGCTGGAATTAATGGCAGTGTGCTGCGGTGAATGTGCTTATATATAGTTTGGTGTGTCTCAGAAGGTTAAACTCAGAATAAATTCCTAGAACTAGAATAGTTAGGTGGTGGAAATATAAAGCATTTTAAAAGATTTCTGATAAATTTTACAAGTGACTTTCTGGAAAATTCAGGTCTGTTTCTATGCCCAGAAGCAGTGTAGGTGTGCAGCCGTATGTCTCACCTCAACTTGAATACCCAGGGACAGAGCCGAACCCTCCATAGGATATTATCTCTGATGAAATGGAAGCATCTTCTTGACCTCGGGACTCTAAGCGCCACCAGAAGCACCGCAAGCACCCAAATCACTGAAGGCACAATGGTTACCCAGGGGGGTGTTCTTTGACTCAGTTCTAAATAAAACAAAGTCTATAAACTGGAAGAAAAATTACCAACAAATAAAAGAAAATATGTGGGCGGATGGGTAGAACATGCTTACTATTTTTAAAACAAGTTATTTCTGCCTTGTGGGTGGCAGGCAAATTTCATATTAGTGAAAACACCTTTCACAGGGAAAAGACAAGCCTGTCTGGACCAGGGAGTTTTTTATAAGCATAAATAATACCTCCCAGCCTCCCTGTCTCTTTTGTGGGAAACCTGTAAAAGCTGTAATTTTAATGAATTTGAGGTTTAGTGAGGGTGAGAGTTGGGGGAGAAAACCTGAGAAGCAATGAGCCTATTATGCATTTAAGTTTCTATTGTTTTATATTGTGATAAGAGAATTAGCACCCTTTTTACAAAGGAATAATTATGACTACAAACTACCCTCAGTCCAGTGTTCTCCTTGGGGGATAAAGGGAGGGTGCGATTCACCCTTGACTTGGAGAAGACAGCTTCCTAGAGAAACAGTGACGAGGAATGCTGAGTTGATGAGAAGACCTAAGAGGGATCCATGGCCTTGAGTGAGAGGTGACAGGTGACCACAGGGACGACAGTGCTTGAAGCTCCTCAGGAACAACTGGAGATGCCTGCACTTTTCCCAGGATTCTTGTTGGTGCTAGAATTGTAATTAGTATTAAAGGAAGTGGGGACCCAGAAGGCAGAAACTTAGATACCTAATGTCACCAAAGTCACAACCTGCTTATCTTGTGAGCTAAGCAAGCGTTAGAGCACAAAGCCCACTTCAGTGGGGGGGAATGGTTAGGGCTGTTTTTAAAAATGAACAGCTCTACATCATAGATCTCAACTTTATGAGCATACTGTTAATGGTTTACAATAAAAAATATTAATCTCTCCACATATTTGTGTCATTCTGAAATTCCATACTCATGTAAAGAAGGAGCAATTAAGTAGAAATGTTAAGTTGACTTTCCAAATTGTTTTCATATGCATATTTTCCCTCCTGACAAAAGTCCTGCCAGCTATTCCTTCTTCTTACTTTATCTGTGACCTTCAGTTCCCCCATCTGTAAAGAGATTTGCCCAAGGTCACATACTGATTCAGCAGCAAAATTTACCAAGAGTTATTTAAGTCCCTTCAATTCAGTGCAACCATTATCTAGTAGATCTGGACTCTAGGAATAACAAGCACCCCTGTCTGGGCCTCCTTTTCAAATGTTGCAACATGTTCTGGACAAGGCAGCAAGTGGAAAATTGCCATTCAGAACAGAAAACCAAGTTCCCTTGAAAGAGTGATGTGTAAGGGGCCAGGAGTATTTGCCCTGTTCTCTTCCCTCCTGGGTAGCTCACGCTGCAGACTTCTTCCTGGGAGGTAAAAGCTGACCCTCCTCCAGTCTCAACTGGCCAGGGTTTGTTCGGGAATGAGAGGTTCTGAAAAGCTTGTTTTCTATATTATCAGAGACGATTGGTCCTGAGGCTTCGCACTGTGTAAACTGAAAGTTAGATCTCTGGTTAGAAAGATGAGCCATGTGTGGTCTGCAGGCCATTTCTCCCTGATTATTTTGCTGTACCCTGAAATGAATCCAACATGAAGCAACATTAAAAAATATATATAGGATGCAAACTTAACTGTATTTTACATAAAACAAACACTCCTATTCTGGTGAAAAGTAGGAGCTTCAAATACCTTTCAGTCTTCAGTACTCTCAAAGGAGGAGTTATCACTTAGTGACTAGAGGGTTCTATGTGTTTGAAGACCACTTAACCTGAGGACAGTGCTCTCTTCTTATCTCCTAATCTCACTACATAGAATCGCCAAACCTCCAAATATGTTATTCCTACTAATTTTCACAGCTAGAGTGATATGATAGAAATATTTCTAAACCATATTCATTGACTCAAATAGCTTTAATAAAGAATAAAAAGAGAGATGACATGGTTTCCCATGATGTCAAGTTCATAGTTTATGGGTAAGGGGACTAGCCAACCCACCTGGAAATTCAACTTCACAGGGACACACTCCACTATGAATAATGGACTAGAAATATTTTAAATTATTAGCTCTGGTATTTAGCTATCAATAGAGGAGGCATACACTTAGTATGTCAAATGTCCTTTGGTGACTCTTTGTACCAGATTCACAGACTGATTGCCCAGCATCCAGCAGAGCTCCAGTTCTAACTTCTCACTGTGCCCACAGCCTCAGCTCCCCAAATCCCGAACCCTGAGGCACATGGTAGAGACAGTGGTAAACAGGAATTCAGGAAGCTCAGCTCACAGAGTCACAAAACTTGTATGTTCCCTCTTAATTTCTGAAGCCCTAAAACCCTAAAAAAGAAACTTTATGGGAGATTTTTTTTTCAACGCAGGACTTTTGTGTGGTTGAAATAAGGAGGTTGTTTGTCATCTTGACCAGAAGTATCCCTATAGAGAACATTTTCAGAAATACTAATCAAAGGTATTCTTTAAATGCCAACCTGATCTCCCTGTTTGCAATTCACAATCTCTGCTGCTATAGCCTAAACCCATTATCCAATCCTATTTATATTGATAACTTACCTGCATGCAGTGTTTGGAAGGTGAGCACAAGCATATTTGCTTGAAGAAATATTGCATAAATATTCCTTATTGTCTGAGGGACTAAGATCCCTCAAAGCGAAAAAAAAAAAAGTCTCCCTGGTTTATTAGCTCTTCATTCCATGAAAGTCAGGGTTTGTTGATGATTGTATTTTGTGGGGAGCTCAGAAAGTAAGCCAGGATGGTGGAAATACCACTTTCCACACTGGACCAAGGGACTATGATATCTTCATAGTAGGAATGGTATTTGCCTATCATGCAGTAAGAAAATATAGTTTGCAACTTCACATGAGAGTAAAACACTTTCCCTTTGCTTTTTACAAAGGCCATCTAACAACAGGGCAGAAAAGGAAACATCAACGAGTATAAAATTTTCAAATGAACTTTTAAAGGTACACTGAGAAATGTGTTTAGAAATGTCATTGAAAATAACTTCTTGTGGCGTTTCTTTAAAGAAAATGTTTACTATCACTATTTTCAAGGCTCCCACAAAAGTTAAGCTTAGGCATTCGAGGCAGCCTAAACTTGGGCCAGTGAGGGAGATGACACCCCTCGGGTTTTAACACCTACAATCTGACAGTGAGCACCGATATCAACATTGCTACCAGTTACAAACCTTTCAGCTCACTGTTCTGCTTCTGTGGACCTAGCAGCGCTGGTCTTCCCTGGGGCTCCCCTCTGTCTATCTACTCCCTAGTTGTCTGTTACTTATGGCCTCAATCGTTTCTTAATCACTTTCTAGATAAAGTGTCATTTCTTACCAATAAGAAGTACATTTCCAAGTGTTTGTAAATAATCACCTACTGGACTGAGCTCTTTTGGAGCAGGGACAGTGCTGGGTATTCTCAGCTTGCCCCCGATCAGCTCCATCTGGTCCTTCCTGTTCTATAGCTCTGCAGGCTGGCTGCTGGGGACTGCTCTAGGTTGTTCTTTCTGGCCTTAGACTCACCTACTATTTAGTCCACCCGGAAAAGAATATGCCAAAGCAAACCATCTAAAATTCAAGTCTAGGATATTTCTGATGCTTCTCATCCTTCTCTGGCTCCTCCAGGACCCCAGTCAAGCTCTTTTGCAAGGTGTACAGGCCTCTCATCTGCAGTAGGTCTTTCTTTTGCGCTCCTCTCCAGGTTTATGTCTTGAAAATTTAGCCTGATAGTCAACCACTTACACTTTCATAAATCCAGTGACATTTACTCCTTTGTGCTTTTGCACACAATACATTTATTTATTTATTTATTTATTTATTTATTTATTTATTTTTACCTAGAATGACTATGTTCTCCTGGAATTTCCTACAACTCTTTTAAAATTCTGCTCTCAGGCAACTTTCTTAAGCCTGTATTCTCAACTCCATTCATACCCAACCACAGTGAACAGAATTACTTGTTCTCTTTTTACATACCCTTCCTGGTTGCGTTTTCTTTTTATTTGTTTATACTGGGTGCTATAAATCCAGAAAAGAAGAATCCATGTTCTTAGGTTCACAGTCAGGGAGCAACGGCCCTTAGAAAGCAGTTACAGACCCTCAGCAAGATAAACAGCACGGAGCCCAAGGACCTGTTGGTGCCGCAGGACACTCAGTTCTGAATAAACATGAGGAAATACAACTTCTCACAGAACGTATTTACAAGTTAATATGAACATTTTCATCGTTCCCCATGTTCCCGCCGCTGCCTGGCTGATGAAAAGTGGACACTGGGCGGCCATGCCTTTAGCACTCAAACCATGTGCAACTGTGAACCGCTTCTAACTTCAGTCTCCTCAGTGGGCATTTTGAGAATATGAGACTCAGGAGAAGGCAAAAATGGGCAGCTAATCTCCACTTGCCTTATGTAATGGAGATTTACAGAAAAATCTTGCTTTGTTTCTAATGAAATATAAAAGTTTTCCTTGGAATTGGGTAAACGGTGTCAAATACACTTTTCTTCTCCTTAATTTTTCTTAAACATTAGGTTATAGATACAGAGTTTGGTCAGCATTTGGGTTTGTTCAAAGGAATGAGAGGAAGGTATGTGAAAACCTTCCCGTGGTTTTCACACACCTTGCAACGATAGAGGTGTTGATAAAGATGACTGGGCTGGGACTATGTGAAGAGACTAAAGGGAAGCAATAATACTAATTAGTTAATTTTTGTTTAGTTGAAAGATTGGCAAGAATCAGAGGTTGTGACCTGATACTACATAAGCATTCTTTCCTTCACCTCTGATCTTGTAAAGTACAATGCTAGTGGGAAATCCTCTGTAGAGGGTGAACTCCAGAGAAACACAGGAGCACTTATGAATAGATTTGCTACTGTCCCCTTCACCTGTTTTCCTTCAACTCAGAAACACCTAGGAAGGTAAGAATTACTTCCGTTTCATTAAGAAGGAAACAATGCTCAGAAGTAAAAATGATTGCTTAAGGTAATACAGCCAGTAAATATTAGACCTGGGACTCTAGTCCTGGCCTTCGAACAGCCATGGATGCATTTTCTTTCTTTTCTGTCCCCTTCTTTCCCTGTAAATCAGCCCCGTTCCGTCCCAGCCTCTGCCCTGGCACATACACACACAGCCCCGGGAAACCTGTCTTTCATTGTCCATCTTGCTGTCCATGTTTGCTTCAGCGCTGGGTTTTCAACGGCACATTCATGAGATAAATTGGATCCTGTGATATTTACTCTACCATTATAAAAAGGATCGAAAGATTCAATTTCTTCCCGAGTGCTTGCAGAGATAGGTGTATTGTCCACTTTCTGTGTGATAACTGGACGAAGAGAAACACTTAACATGCCACATATTAAGGAGCTCTTTGTGTTCCTCTCTTCATACTTCATCACAGTGTGACAAAAGCAACGGGGGAGAAAGAAGGGCACATAGGAACTATCATCATTAGCTTCTTTTTAGGTCATCTCTGCAGAGCATTTACTATTTCAATACTCATGAAAGGAAAAGCTAAGCTTTATGGGCAAAATTTGGCACTTACTGAAAGCAAAAGCAACACAAAAACACAAGAACCTTAAGATAGTATGTGGTTATCCACACGTGAAAAGAGGGGATTGTGGATACAGAGCACCTCGCAATCTCGATTCCCAGGAAGAACGTTAGAGAGAAGCCAAATGGCCTCACGAGCAACCGAAGGGTGGGTGTCAGGTCTGTGCACTAGAGCCCACGCAACACTCCGTGCTCTGCAGGTGCTCACTCGGCCTTTTGGACACTGTTTCCATATAATTCTTAGATTTCTGAGTCCAGGTCTGAAGCAACTATACAGGACAGAGGGAGACGGAACAGTGCGGGGTAAAACAACCTTTAGAAAATGCCCCTCCCCCAATAAATAAATGAATAGATAAATACAATCAATATGGACAAGGGACAAATACAGTTGACTCTTGAACAACGTACTTGTACACTGCATGGGCCCACTCACGTGTGGGTGCTTTTCAATTGCCCTGCACGATTCAAACCCACATCATTCAAGAGTCACGTGCCATTGGGAATCCACGTGTGCAAAGGGCTGACAAGTTGTAGGCAGATTTCCAACTGCGTGGGCAGTCCGCACTCTAATCCCTGTGTTCTCCAAGGGTCAACTGTAAATAATGTTAAAATTAGCTCCGTTAAGAAAACAGGAAAATGTAATTTAACTCAGTAATTCAACATTTTTAAGCTATCATATTGACATACATTTTTCCAATTGATGATACTAAGTGCTGATAAGACTAAGGGAAAAATGGATGCTCTTATACTGCTGGTGGAAGTAATGTGTTAAAATATTATGTCTGATACTTTTTTCCAAACCATTTTCCTGTATTAAGCATAAGAACAACATTTTTTTTTGCAATGTAAAACACTGGAAATGCTTGCATACCTACCAGTGGGGGAATGGTGTGTCAGTTATAGCATGTCTATACTATAAGATACTATTCATTAAAAATGATGTAGATCTATATGTTTTGACATAGAAGAAAGCCCACAGCCTGCCAAATTAAGAAAAAGACACTTCAGAAAAACATGGAATGACATCATTGTTACATTTTATCAACCTTACATGCATGTGTCCCTCCACATTTAGTAGCACTTCGGGATGCTTCTGGCTGCTGTTGCCACACAGCACATAAGTTCCTTCAGCCAGAAGGCTTAATCTTCTGAAAGACAGGGAGGCGTTCCCCTGTGAACTTCACTGTGGAAGAGTGCGCACTGTTTGCGTTATCTGGGATCTTGCTTTTACAAATGGTTACTGTCTTTGTAGTGTATGTAAACATTATCTTGATTCCTCCAGTGAATTACAACTTCGGGCCCCCTCTCAAATGAGTGAGGGAGAATGATATCTTCATCAAGTCTTCCAAGGGAGTATTTGCTCACTCATTGTGATTGAAGAAAGCTGGAAATACTGCGTATAAAATCAAGAGCAGTTATGAGGAGAACTAGTGATGGTACGTATCAAGGATTATATTGCGACCACATAGACGTACTATCTTGGGTCAGCGGCCCAGACACATCATCAAGAACCTTTGCTAGTCTAATTACTAGGAACAACCCATGAAGCCCTGTGTTTGAGTTACTGCTATTCTAATTGAGTATCTTTTTGATTCATTGTAGTTATGAGAATTGACAACAGCCTAAAGCACTGAAACACTAGTTTGATCAATAATCTCATCTCTCCTCTGATCCTGGCCGGCTATAGTTATTGGAAATTATGTATATTATGTAATAAAAGACTCCCGTTGATTTTTATTCCCTGAGAACACTCACTTTTAACACCTACTATAAAATAACAAATTAGTTTATCCAGCTAGCTAGAGCCAGCAGGCCCTGAAAGATTACAGCAAACTTACCTTGGTTGGGCTGGGTAATAGTTGAGCCTATAGAAGACGGTCTGTGCAGAAATCCGTTAGGAATGCCCAGACATTAGTTTCAAATGAGGGAACACATGGGAAGGAGGAGCCCAAAAGGAGGTATGAGGTGACTCACTTCTTTCAGCTTTAGGACCACTCTCAGGATATCCCATGAGTTAATCAGAACTAGTTAATAAATATTATTCTGAATATAAGTATGGAAGTTTAATCCTCCACTTCAGAAGCTGATTTTAAAAACCAAATGGATTTATCAAAAGCAAGGATTTTGCAAAGAAAATATACTTAGCCATTTCATAATTATTGAAGGCAGGTTCTTTGAACATTTCATAACACATGTTAAGTAGACCATGTGCCCTCTGTCTGAATTCTGTGATAGGAAGGCTGAAAAGGGACTTTTCTCCTGGACAGTGTAGTAAGCGCCTTTGTACCTCGGCCAAGGCCACCCATGAGGGGAAACTGGGTGCTCACGTGGCCCTGTCACAGGGGCTTTTCCTCTGCTGCCTCCTCTGGGGCCGTTTCTACTCGGCCATGTCCTGCCTCTCTTCCTCAGAGAGATTTTGTTTATTTCCGTACAAAGTGTTGGAAGGATGTGGTCTTGCGTGGAGAGACAGACATGGAAAGATGGGATAGAAAAGCAGTGGTTTTGTTGACTTCCCTAATTGTTCTGCTAAACACCTCTAATATTTTATCAGTTAATTAAAAATTCCTGTCACAGGACCTAGCAAACCTGATAATGCCTTCTGTCAAGTGTTGAATAAGTACTAAGCTTACACTTAAAAAAAAATCAATCAACCAATCAATCAAACTTGCCCTTCTAGTGATTTTATATCTGGTAGCAGATAACAGAAAGAGTCTTAATCAGAAAAGACAGGAGAAAATATGGTTTTTAATCTTCACAGAAACTTCCAGTCTGTTCCTTATTTCTCATTAACCGATCTTTCAGAAAAGTTCACAATGTTACGGCTTCAGAGGCAACAGCCCCCTGGCACTGTGTGCTTGCGCTCCATTCGAATGGTACACATAGCTAACGCTGGGGTGTGCTGTAAAGGAACTTACCCTGAGATCCGCTCAGAGAGGTGACAAGACTGCGGAAGACAGACGGCACACGCTGCCTGTGCCTTGCTGTCTTGTGGAGGTCATGTCAGTTATCCTATCAAAAAGCAGCAAAATATGCATTTTTATAGATGTTAAGAGCAAACAGGAATTGAAAAAGAAAATGTCTGACTATAGTAGATGAATAAAATATGGTATATCCGCAAAAATAATTCTCCTACAGCCATTAAAGATGATATTGTGAAAGACAGTTCAGTAGCATAGGAGTAAGTTCTTAACGTTATAGGAAAAAATTAGAGTATAGTGCAACTTTTATGTAGCACAGTCCTTTTTTAAAACACACACATTTCTGCACATAGGAGACTGACATGACATCACTAAATGTACACTGGCATGTTGGCTCCGAAGCGCAGGTTCTGCATCTGAAGCAGTGCCTGCTGTATGGCAGGTACTGAAAAACAGCAGTTGAATAAAAGAAGATTTGGTATACGTCCAACAGTGGTTCTCTGGATAATAATTTTTGTCTGTTACTTTTAAAGCTTTCCACAATGGATATGTAGTGCTTTTATAGTAAATATACTAAAACCAAATTCAATTAAATATTAAGTGCCAATAATGTTAACTATAGTGCTATTTATAATCACACATATAAAAAGGCAATTAAAACAAAACCTGGAAACATTCTTAAATGTCCAATAATAGTGCAAATTATAAGGCAGCCATTAAAGTCATGTTTACAAAGAGTGTTTCAAAAACTTTAAAAAGTGGCCCTGGCCAGGTTGCTCAGTTGGTTAAAGCACCATCCTGTACACCTAAAGGTTGTGGGTTCGATCCCAGTCAGGGCACATACCTAGTGGCAGGTTCCCTTCTGGTTGGGGTGTGTACAGGAGGCAGCTGACTGATGTCTCTGTGTCTCTGTCTCTCTCTCACAAATCAATAATAAAGTATCCTTGGGTGTGAATTTTTTAAAAATTACAAAGTGTAAACATTTTTTAAAAATTTTAAGAAGAAAATACAGATGGAAAAATGTTTACACACAATACAATTTCAAGTAAGTAAAGTACAACTTATTTTCTTTGGTGATGTGATGATAGATAATTTTTACTCTTTAAAAAACATCTTGTTGAAAGAATAGCATATTTTTAAATACTTCTGAAAGAAAATTTTAAGGAAATTATTTGGGAGCACTACCATTACAAGGTTGTACTATAGGATATGGAATTTAAGAATGATTAAAACTATTCTAAAAATAAAATTAGATTCCTTTCATCAATTTAATCAAATTAAAATGTGGTAGGTTAATAATTTATACTTTCATTTTAAATAGTAGAAAAAATAATTGGTATCCCTCCCTGGAAGAGCACCTTTTTAACATGGCTGTAAATTTTCTGTTATAGGTATATCTATGTAAAAACTGAAAAAGCAACACAAACATTAAAATATGATTATAGAAAACATTTGCAATATGACAAAGCTATCATTCCAATAGCTTTCATTTTTCTCAAAGCAATAGCTAAAATGCTTGGCAAAGTAAAATCTTGTAAAATAACATTAGTTATGAAAATAAGACTTTTATATATTTTCCTATAGATGTATTTGCATGCATAATAAATGAAAAGATATATTACAGTGATTATCTCTGAATAGTAAGATTGTAAGTAATCATTAAACTAATTTCCTACTGTGAACATGTGTTAATATGTAATAATTTTTTTACCTTTATAGGCTATTAAAAAAAAACAACTTAAGTTTTCATCAGTCTCTTTCCAAGCAAAACTGCATTCAAATCCACCTTGTTTAATATGTTTAGAGGATTTCATCTTCGCTATTATAGGTTCACCTTCCCATTCTCCATAGTGACTCCAATATTTGCTACTTTTTCTTGAGACTTACAGCATCCCACTTTCCCATCTCCCTTTTAGGCGATGCTCTTGCTTCACTAATTAGTTACAATTAATTATGGATACTCCCTCATCCCTCTACCGCCAGTTCAACCACCTCTGTAATGGTGATGTCGACTCCCTCTGCCTCCTCTTCTCCAAGCCAAATGCTCACCTTTGCTCTGCATCTCACATGCTTTTTTTTTTTTTGCATCCAGCAGTTTGTCGCTGCACTTATATCCCCTCTCTCCTGTAGCATCAGGCTCCCTCTCTTTGCCAGACTGATCCCATGAGCATAACATTCCAATACGCCCCCTCTTATGAATGTGAGAAAAAAAACAATATTTTCCTCTATTTCCATCTATTTCTCACATCTATTAACTTCTTAAAGTAATTACTTAAATAGCCATCCCCACCTCCCCTTTACCATCTCCCCTCAATCTACTCTGGGCCCCTGTCTGCATGACTTGTCATAAACTTCCCTTGTCAGTGTGGCCAAGAACTTCCATATTGCTCCAAACAGGGGATACGATTTGTTCTTATTTTGTCCGTCTCACAGCAGCATTCAACAGAACCAGCTGTTACCTTCCTCTGGAAGAGTCTTCTCTTCATCGCTAGACCACTGCATTCTTCTAGTTTTTCCTTCCTTGTCCTTGTCTAGTTTTGCTCCTCCTTAGTCCTTTCCTGGGCCTCCTCCCAGGCTTGCCCTATTTATGTGGAAATATGGCTGTTCTCAGGCTTTGTGTTTTCTCTGTACTCTCTCCCCAGGTGAGTTCCCTTCTTCCATGACTCAGAATGCCAGCTGTGTGCCAAGGATTCTCCAAGTTGTCTACTGAGTCAAGTCATACATTCAACACCCCATTTGGCCTGTTCACTCAGATGCCTTATGGGCATCATAGAATTAACATGAGCCCTTGTTTCCACCTCATCCCCTTCACCATAGCTTCCTGCCCCACCCCAACTATGACAATGAAAATTACCCTGCTGCTCCTCCCGTCTACATCACAATAACTGATACCAAGTCCTCCCAGTTGTTTAAGCCAGGAACTTAGAAATCAACCTTGACTCTTCCTTTCCTTCATGTCCCATATCTAATTCACTAATCAATCCTTTTTTTGCTAATGGATTCAATAAAACTACAAGTCAACCATTACCTTCCTACTCCAAAGTCACTATCACCTTTTACTTCAATATCGGAAATAGCTATCTGGCTGGTTACCCTTTTCTACTCTTGCCTCCTTACAGTCCACTGTCAACACAGCAGCCAAGAGTCATATTTTTAAACTATAAATCATTCTCTGACATCTTCCTAATGAAATCCCTCCAGTGGCTTCCCACCACACTCAGATCACATTCACAACCCTAGCCACCAAGCCTTGCAGACTCTGGCTCCCCGCCCTGCCTGCCCCTCCAGCTTCTCCCGTAACAGCCCACCACGTACATTCCAAAAGCCTGGTGAATACAATTCAAGGGTCAGGATGAATACAAGCCAAAAATTAGGCCCTTGAGAACTATATAATTCACGTCTTTTGAATAAAATGACAAATTACAGTAACCCATTTATCAAGGATAAAGTACTATGAATAAAAAAACCCATACTCAACCTCTTCTACACAAACTCTTGATTTAGCACTGTTGAAATCATTTCAGCATTCAGCTAAGTGAGGCAGTTAATGAGTATTTGGCCCTATTTTTATGCCTAAGTTTTATTTTTAGACATTGATTTTCTTCCCCAAAGCAGCAGAAATCTTCTACCTTGGATTAAACTGAACTTACCCAAGTTGCAATCAGCACCCTTACAAAAGGGTTCAAATATTAGGAACATTTTGTTCTGGTACATTTTGGCCGGATTCCAGATGTGGAGGGGGAGGCAAAGAGAGGCGGCCTTTGTAACAGAACACAGCAAAAAGAAATCCAGAGGCTGAGACCAATCAGACAGAGGAGAAAACTGAGGTCATTCTACATATAACAAAGAGAACGGAACGGCTACCCTGCACCCATGGGAACAGCTACAGACCAAGCCGACTGCAGCCACGAGCGCTGTCGTGGCAACGGTGACAGCGTCCCTTGTGTTCGGGTCTGATTCTCTAGTCGGCACATCAGTAGCACTCAAAACTAGTTCTGGTCTTGTAACTGCTGGCCTAGAGGTGACGAGAGCCACACTGCAAGTCAATTCAGCTCTTGAAAAACAAGACTGTTTCACATGACTAGCATCATGCTGGTTCAGTGATGAATTACTTCAGGGAAAGCAGCTTTCAGGCTACCACGTTCTCTGCATCATGTTTAAATGCACTGTCTCTCCTCAGTGTTCATGGCACCAAGCCCATTTTTGATTTTAACAAAAGAAAAACTCTGTGTAGCATCCTGGGGATTTCTCCTTGGCATCCACTTGGGTTTTAATAGAATTGACTTGGTTTAGATAGAAAAAGAACAAGAGAACAATTTGAGGATCATTTTCACTTTCCTCAAAAAAATTTCCCCTGATGTTTTACAGTGAAAATCTACCACTTAAGAATTTATATACGGGGTTGAAACTTTGAATTCTAGGGGTACTATGTTGCTTCAGGTTAGGTTTTTTGGGGACGTGGGGGGCAGTTTTCCTTTGTTTAGGAACCGGGTTAAAAGAATGCGCTGATACATTTTAGAGGGGATGCAGAGGCAGAGCGGCAGGGCAGCAGGAGTGAAGGAAAAGGAGAAGTGAAACGAGGAGGAAAAGGAAGCAGATGCTAGCTGGTTGTTGCCTTGCTGGCTGATGATTTAGAACAGGAAGCAGAGCCACTTGCCTGGTCACAAGGGACAATCTCCAGAGATTCTCTACAGAACCACAGCACCGCAGAACAACTGTCAGAGGAATAGAGCAACTTACCTATAGGTTTTCTCCATCGGTCAAAGTCTTCCCCATGGGGCTTTAACTCCCATGTCCTTCCTGGTTATGCACCTGGCCCCTCGGGACAGCCACTGAGAAAGCCAGATGTCACACCTCGAGGGTCTGGAAATATAGGGCAGGAGAAACCACAGCCTCCGTGAGTGTCGTTGGGTCACATCAGAACTCTGCAGCTGTGGCACCTCCCCTGTTGGGGTGCAGTGGAGGACATGCTGAAGGCAGCCTCCCCAGGGAAGGCAGAGTCAGCCACTCAGATTTGGAAATGAGGCAGGGGCTCTCTTTGTCTAGCCAGTTGGGGGACCAGGAAACAGGTGAGGCCAACAAAATCTAGGGAGGCTCATAAGTTGGGTCCAATAAAAGTAGCTATTTCAAAAATGCCACACATTTTATATATTCTATATTGTATTTTAGCAGACAATTAAATACCTGCTCAGATCCCCTGTGATCACTTTTATCGGTTCAGTTTGCAGGTGTGCGTTGTTCAGCTACTGCTACCTGCTCCTATGCCTGCAGCCTTCTTCAGAAGATTGCCCTTAGGTGATGAAAGCTGTGTTTCTGGAAGTTCCAGTCCTTCCCCACTGCCTGCCCCAATGGTGGCTTCAAGGCAAGAGACAGTCTATGGTCCAGAGTCCCCCGCCCGGGGAATAAGGCTGAGACTTCACCCAGAGCTACATCCTCATTTAGCTTCAACCTCTGCCCATCCTGCTTTCCACACTTCCTTATAGGCTTCTCTTGAAAACACCCTCTCGTTACTTGTCCACAAATCCCCGTCTCCCATGGGCTTGGCCCTTAGAAGCAGAGCCTGAGACAAGGCATGCATATAGGAAACCACATTAAATAGCAAGGACCAGGGCTCTAATGTGCCTTCATGGACCATGTTCCAGTTCAGGCTCCTATCATGAAATGTTTCTTCTTGCCCAAAGGATAGATTATGTAATCCTCCTATATAATGCTCTATATGAGAGAGAGTATAGCGGAACAGGAAGTTTTTGTTTGTTTTGTTTTACCAAGAACTCGCAAAGCCAAGACAACAGACAAGAGAAAATGCCAGGGTTAACAGGGCAGGTGGCAGGCAATTTGTTGAGCACATAAAGTCAGGGAGCAGTTGAACAAGATTCTATTAAGTGAAGTGAGCTTTGCACATGTGCAGATGTAAGGCCAAGGCTTTCTGAAAACAGTGACCCCCCTCTACGAGGCAGCGATAGGGGCGCACGGCACAACGGACGCCTCTCCGAAGCGAGCTGGCAGTGTCTGTGTACTTGTACTTTCATCCGTTCAGTGTGTAATCGTAATAAGTCATTTTGACTAAATGTTATGGTAATTGATTAAATCAGAGGACCAAACTTGGTGTTTCTCCAACAACTAAGTTGAATAAGATGAATGCTTTGGAAAGGCTAAATAAAAGCAAGGCACAAAGAAGGAGGGAAGAAGATTATGGTATTGGATTAGGTATGGGAGAGACAATAGTTGAAGACTGAAAGCAAATTGTAAAGGCCTAGAAGGAGTTGGGCTCTTTTGTAACAATTTGAATGCAAAGTTCTCTGGTGCTTTCAAGAAACAAAAGCTGGAAATACTGGATGGTGCATTATTGATTTAGTCTGCACAAGAAAGATAACTCAGAAAATCAAACAGCGGGCACCATACTCAGGACAAAGGCCTGATGCTCTCCACTCAGAAAATGAGAAAATAGAGGGACATTTGCATATTTCAATTTTAAAAACATTCCAAATATATAATTTGGATACCTTTTAAAAAATACCAACTACTGGCCTAATTTTGTCGGATGTAAGGATTTTGATTAAAGTAATGAAAGCCCTGAAATATCATGAATTTTCACCACAGATAATGGGAGAAAGGTTTAACACAGATGAGGAGCAGCAGGACATAGAGGTCAAAGATCTGGGCTCTGCTACAATGGGGAGCAGAAGGCTTCCTTGTGTCGGGTTTGATCTGTTACTTAATTCTGATGTCAGAATCCCAGGCTAAGATGGTCAAGTTGTTACACTTAAATACCCTATTGCCCAATAGGTGACACATCCAGTACTCCTCATTCCCCCGCACGAGATTAACCATCCCGACTCAATCTCTAGGCTTCCTTTCTGATCCAAAAATAAAGAACTACTCCATGTGTCTACATATCAAGGGGTCGCAGCTGAGTGACCTGTAAGGGATTATCAGAATCAAGGATTTGTGTGAAGAAAACCCAACTTCAACAAGCAGCACACTGCTTAGAGCTTTTATTAGGTGATGCTTTCTAAAGGACCTCTTTCTGGCACGTGCTGTGCCTATGTACACCTGAGGTAATGGCTTTCAGTCCTTAGAATTTAAAGCTGTAGGTAACCCGACTCGTGGGTGCACAAGAAAAAAGACTGCTGGCCTAGTTCTACGTACACAGCTCAGTGGGTCATTTCAAAGCAGAGCAGTTATCAGGTTGGCAGCGAGTTTTCTGTGTATCTGAGTCAGTTCTGGCAAGTCACTTTTATTTGTAAGGCACCAATGCTTCACCTCTGTCTCCCACTCACAATCCATTCCTAAATTAGAGTCAGAAAATGGTCAAGTTCCAAGAAACAAGAGAAAATGAAATACCTCAACTTTATCCTGACCTCCTTGGAAACAGGACCTGACTTTTCTCTGTATGGAATCCATTCTCATCCAACAAGCTTACTGTCTTTCCTGCCATTAAAAATATACAATTTGAATATGTCCTGTGGGTCACAAACTATAGGGGGATGAGTCAGAAAGTCCCTGATCTCAAAAATCTCAGTCTGGTACCAAAAGATAGATGGGCTCTATAAACAAATAAGTTATAATACAGAGATCAGGCAGCAATAAGGACTCCCACCAGGTGCTACTGAAGGATAGAGGAAGAATACTTGAACTTAGTGGGGGAAGGGTGGTAAGGGAAACTTCTTGAAGCATCACTTTTGAAAGACCAAGAGAAACTGGCCTGTCAGGAAGAGTAGAGGGAAGTGGGGGGAGGGAAGATAGTCTACGCAGACAATAGGACAAAATTACACAGCTGCAAGACAGAAAATAAATACCAAGCGAGCCATGTGAAAGAGAAAATGCTGGAAGGTGAGCAAAGGCTAGGTCATGATCTTTCTTGTAAGCTACACTAAGAAAATAGAAAGCTAAAGACGAAGTCAAAGTTGTATTTTCGAAAGATCGCACCAGTGGGATCACAGCAGATGAGTAAACGGCGCCAAGTAAGAGGAGCCAGACTGTGAGCATCAATTAAGTGAATGTGACAGGAAGCCATTTAAACGCAAACTTTTTATAGTGTGAAATAGATAAAACACGAAGGGACACTGTGACAGACACCGGCTCCAATCTCCTCCTTCCTCACCAACAGAGCTCCTCCCCTGCCCAGTCCCGTGCGGGATGTGGCCACCTCTTGCTCAAAGGAGAACTGAGAAAGGCTCCGGGAGAGGGAAGATGAGATGATCACAGTGGCTCAGAGTGGGAGTCAGCGTCCACTGTATTTGGGAAAGACGGTACTGGGCGGTGACCATTGGGAAGAGTGGGGTTTGGGGAAGGGTGTAAGCCATTCAGAACTTCCCAACTTTCTTGGAAACTGAGTCCAGCAACTAACCATGTTTACATGCCTCTTGGATATTGAGCTGTACTTACAATGTCTATATGCTCGCTTTTTCCTCCTTCCTAACTCTGCGCCCAATGGAAGTAGGAACGTGCAGCCAGCCTCTTGCATTGCTTTGTACTCAAAATAAATTACAGACACACCTCTGTTTATTGCATTTCACTTTACTGCACTTCACAGATGTTGCACTTTTTACAAATTGAAGGCAAAATCCTCCACCAGCAAAAAAATGAAGATTCGCTTTACTGCAATTTTCACATTATTGTGGTGGTTTGGAACTGAATACACAATACCTATGAAACATGCCTGTACTAAAATCAAATACAAAAAAAACCATTTTCAGACTTTTGGACAATGGGTCATAAATAGGTCTGTTGGGAGCATTTCTATGGAAACTTGTGTGTCATACAGGGATAGATGCCAGAGCAGAACTTGATGGCAAACCCCTTTCCTCTCCTTTTTGAGCATTGCTTTGATGGCTGGAGCTGCAGCAGCCATTCTGTAAGGAAACAAGCATGAGGATTAAAAAGTCCACATACCAAGGATGACAGTGTGGAAAGTGGGTTTGTAATGAGATTTTTGAGTCCCTATACCTGTGTGTTCTGGATCTTCTACATTTGGACTTCCTATTAAATTAAGCTATTGTGAGCTGGGCCTTTAAGTGTCTCTAATGTTCCAAAATGACATGAAATAAAAACTTTTACCTGATAAAGAAAAACTGACACAGAAAGTAGGCTCTCTTTTTGTCTACATAAATAAATCAATAAAAAAAAATCTTTCCTCCTGCTGTAAAATATATTGAAAGACGTCGTGTCATCTTTTAACAAAGTTAGAGACATTTATTTGCTCGCTAATGGTAGCAAAACCACTTGTAATCTTGAAGCTAAAACAAACATTAGTTATGAGCCATTGCAAGTTTGCAGTATGTTTAATGTGACTTATGCTTTTTATAGGAAGAGCTTTCTAACAGCAGAACCAAATAAACCTTAAATGTCCTACTTCTTTTTAATGTTAACATTAAAAGGAAAATACTGATTCTCAGCTGAAACATTATCTTGCAAATATGGAAATTTTCTCCTACAACTAGAAAAGAGCTTGGCTAGCTGTTTTACTCTCCAGAGCTCTTGTTCTTCCTTATTTCTTTCAAAGAAAAAAAAATAAATACTTGTTTTTAAGGGGACTTTAAAAATAAGTCTATAAAGTAGTGAAGTAACTTTATAGTATACAACTAGGACTTGAATATTTGTGTAAAGAATAAATTTGACATGTCACAATAATTATATGGTCTTCAATTTTGTAAGTTTAGTGTTGAATCTATAAAGTTAAGACTGAAGAAGGGACGACAGAAAAGCGTAGAGTGGGTTTGTAGACTGTTCAAATGCAGAGTACATGAGTCACATTTAGACACGTGAGTATATAGATCCAATCATAGAACAAGCTGCCCAGGTACACCTGGTAGGTCAGCCTCCGCTCAGCTCTATTTGTTTCTATAGCTAGAAATTCTCCTAGGGGGTTTCTGGGTTCAGTAAGACACTGGAAAACAGGCAGGCAGAGAGAGACACCAGCCAATGCTGATAGGAGGATTTTTAAAAGTGCATCATCTTAGCCAACATCCCTAACTATTCAGGCAGTGAGATCCAGGCCCAGCATCCTTCATGATGAAATGATGACTCTGCTTCTCCTTGCATTGGCTTCCAGTTCTTACTCTCCAAAGATTAGCTACCACCTTGTTTGAGAAATAGGAAATATCTCACCTACTCTCCACTCTGCCAAACCTGTCTTCTGGCAATTCCTCTCTGCCTCAATTCTGCCCCCTCTAATTTTTCCCTAGACCCTAGTCCTTCTCCGATCCTCCCACCCCAACCCCCTTCTCCCTCTTCCGATGCCTGTGAACACACTGAATAATATTCCGTGACCTCGTTGTTCCCTCTACTTTGATCCTAATTCCCAATTACCATTACCTTCTGAGTTGTGTCTGGGACCTTAGTTATTGCCACTCCTTCTCATTACACAATGGCTCAAGTCCTGTGCGCTGGAATTTCTCCGACCAATCCCGAAATCATTCTCGAAAGGCTCTAAGGATACAAGTGGCAAACCCAAAGACATTCTTAAACCATGAAAGACATTCAGCGACTCCATCCTTGCTGAAAATATAGGGCATTTTCTGTATTTGTGGGGAGCGTGGTGGGGAGGAGCGGGCAGATCAGAGGGCATATTAGGCGGGTAAACAAGGATGGATGAAAGTAGCGCTGCGAACAACGCTTACAGGACGTCCCATCTGCCAAAAAAAATAAATAAACTGTAGTTTTTTCTCCTGCATTTTGTTACCCCTTTGGTAGTATTGACAGATAACATTTTAGTGCCACTAATCATATAATAGTGTTATAGGCACTGCAAATATTTCATGTGAAATATTATCATCTCCATTTCAGAGACGGAGACACTGAGGTTTGGAGAGGTTAAGTAACATGCTCAGGGTCACAGTTGGCAAATGACAAAGTAAAGACTTCAAACTATATCAGGCTCATGATTTCGAGGCCTTCTTTTAACCACTCCACTAGGAAGCCGCACAAGTGATATTAGTGATCCACCACCCTGAGGATATTCTCCTGAGAACCAATTATCAAGGAGTAAATGGTTCTTTCCAGTGTAGGTTTAGACTTTTTGTGAATCTTGATCTTTTCCTGAGTTTTGACCTTGATTCCAAGAAGATATTTTCTTTCAGCAATGGCTGATGATGGTTTTAAAACCAGTAAACCTCTGTTGGACCTTTATCGTATCAGATGAGAGGTTAGTGCGATAATTCCCAAGTAACCTCTTTGCCTCACCACGTAGCTCACCAAATAGGGTAAGTGTGCATTCATTACTAGCCTCTTTCACTTTCCAGAGTGTCCCAGTTTGTATGATAAATTATATGGTTACCCTACCTATGTATTATTGCCATCTTTGTTTTCTTGAAATATCAATTTCAACATGTAATCAATCTGCTAAGAAATCAAGTCTTGCTAAATGTGTGGGGGACATTTCTGCCTGCCCAGCAACCTTGCCTCCAGGGGAACCTTTCTTCCCCGTTTCGCTTCATTCTGTGGGGACTGTTCATCACTATTGGTCTCAACATCCTGCCCTAACATCCCAACCAAGGATAGGCTAATGATCCAGGCATGCTGAATCCTGGCAACCCATTCCAAGAGTGGGCAAGTGATCCAAGAAATGCCAAAGCATTACTGGATATTAAGTGAGAAGACAGTTTTCTGCTAGGCTTGTAGGCTAGGAGAATGCATATGAAACTGCTGGCTGCAATAGTTCCTGCCACACGAAGAGAACTGTTTGACAGAAACCAATTAATGGTAAAGAATACACAGAGAGGCTGAGGGTAGAGTGTAATGGCAGGCAGGTGAGAGTGCCAGAGCAGACGCAATTGCCTCCCAATAAGCATGTCCTCATGTCTTTGGTCCCCATACTTCTTAATTCTATAAATCACTCCTGTGTCTTTCTATTTTATGAGTGCCAACAATCTCTTTTTCTGCTAGAGGTACTTTGAATTTGGGTACTATAATCTGCATATAAACATGTCCTGACACCTAATCTCCCCCTCCAAATTCACTTTCAATAATAATAAAAGATGTGGAAAAAAAATCTAAATAAGGCCCCATTTCCAACCTAGCAGAGTGACGAAGAGAGAGATACTTGGAGACAGTCGCTCCTGTCACTGGTGATGGTATGCACTGACATACAACTTCCTGGAAAGCAATTTGGCAATATTTATCAAAATGCATTTAAAACTGCAAGATCTTTTGTACCATTTAAGGTGAGTTTAGCAACAAGCAACAGGTTTAAAATTTAAGCAAGAAGAAAAGATTTTTAAAGGACATTGGGGAGTTCCAGAACTGCAGAAGAACCACCAAGCTGCAAAAAGAGCAGAGGCCCACACAATTCCAGGGAAGTCCATGGCAGAAACCCTGAGACTTCTCGAGTTCTGCTCTACAGAGACTCAGTTCCACTCAACTTCCACCCGAGTAGGTCACTCACTGTTCTACTGTTCAAGTGGGAAAGACCAAATGCAGATCACCTACTGCTATCCTTGGCCAAGTCCGCTGTGGCAAGGAAAGCAGAGAGGGTGATGGGATACATGCTACAGGGCCAGCTCATTTGTGTATTTCTATACAGATGCCTTCAGCTGCCCAACACACGTTCCTGGTTAGCCAAAGATGCTACCACCACCCAAATACTCTACGAACAACGGCAAGCTCACTGACCTCCTTCACAATGGGAAGGGGTCTGGAGTTACACCGCTGCTGCATCCAAGGGTAAGAACAGGTTTCACAAAGCCTCAACTCATCAAGACCAGTGCTTCTCAGCTATCTGTAGTAAATGAGCGGTACATTTTTGTTTCTAATCTGTCATGAACAAACCCGTTGGGAAAATGCAATAAAAATGAATTGCTAGAAAAATGAAATCAAAAAGAACATAAAATGCAAGCCTTGATTTTTTATTATTACATGCAGGAGGCAGAGAGATTTTGATACGAATTTGACAGAGTAGTTTTACATACTTCCTCTCTATTCCTGTACTTGCATCGTGAACCGGTAATATACACCTTATAGACTGGCACAAGCCCACGGATGCCCCGCTGGGAGTAGCTCTGCTTTCAAGGATGTTTATTTTCCCTCAAATTCCATTTCAATCTATGGTCCAAGAGGAATCCTTTACTATCAACAACATATTCTACATACAATATGGGTAGAAAAGAAGATATTTTGTTCTAAGTCCTGTCACAGTAAGCAAGGAAACAGGCTTTCTTCCTTTCTGCTCTCAAAGTCTGAAAAGCCTTTCTTTAAAATCTAGCAGCTTTCATTGTTATTCTCCCATTAGGGACGGCCACGGGCATCATTCAGTGTCCGGTTCTGCCTTGGGCACTGCATTAATTTGCTCCAGTGAGGAGACGACCTGTGTGCAGCAGTTGTGATGAGAGTCGCCACCTGATTAAAGAATAATATGCTGGGCAGCTGTTCCGGCACCAGCTGCATCGTCTTCCATGGCTCAAGCTGCCAGGGTTCCAGCTTCCAGGAGGTGACCCCACCCCTGGGGTCCCATAGCACCAATTCCTTCCACTGTAGAAGTGACTTTCTACTGTTTCCCAAGTTCCTCACTATCTTCTATTTGATTTTTCAACTTCTCGATCACCTGTTTTTCTGCATTAAAGTCTCTCTGCTGTAAATACTTCCGGTGGGTGCTACTTTCCCAGAAAGACTACCTGTGTCAACTACCGTATTTTGCCATGTATAATGTGTGCCCATGCTTTTGGCCCAAACTTAAAGAGAAAAAAATCTTTCGTTTTAATTTTTTAATTCAATTCTTTATTTATTTATATTTAGATACTTTTTTGTATTATAAAGGTATTTTAGCATTTATTTTTTAGCATATTATGGTACAAGAAATTTTATGTAACAAATAATAACAAGACAAGAACAGATAAAAGGTACAAGAAATTTTATGTACCAGTAATAAATTTACGATATTTATATATCATAGAAGGCCAAGAACTCTTCATAACTGTCAATATCAGAAATTAATTGCTTTCTAGAGTTACACTTTTAACGCATAAGCATAAATAAAAGAATTTAAAACATTTATATAGATACCCAATTAGTACTACCCATGTATAATGTGCATCTTTATTTTTCCCTCAAAAATTTGGGCACAAAAGTGTGCATTATACATGGCAAAATATGGTAAGTTTACACATGCTAGTCCCTGTGGGACTATAATGATAACTTTTCTCTGAGCATATAATAGAAATGTTTATCCTTGGCAACCTTTAGAATCCCCGAACTAGCTCTTTCATCTCAAGGCTCTTTAGAGTAGGCGAGCCAGACGACAGCTCTTTGCTACCCCATACCGTCACAGCAATTGACCAAAAGCAACACCGCATGCTACCCTACACCCAAAGGCTTAAAATGTGTGCGTGGGACTGTTCATATCTGATTCCTATCCACTTGGTTCAGCCATTTCAAACATTGGTGACAATTGAAAATCAGTTTTTTTACTATCAAGAAAGTAAAAAAAGAAACCAACAAATAAACGAAAAATAGACTTGAAAGGCTGGCTCATCAATATAATTTCTGAAGAGTCCTTGTTTAATTTGAGGCAGAGATTTCTGCTTGTCTATTTGCTGAGCCCTGATTACTGCATGCCTTTGGATCTCTGACCACACCCCCGCGCAGTCTGCAATCACTGGCCTTCCGCATGATTCCCAACACTGCTGAGTTTAGGGATCCCATTTTCATCGCATCTCTCCTCTCTGCAGTTCCGGCCCACAAAAACCGCTAACAATGTGCGTTTTGAAAGGATTCTGCAGTCTGGCTCAGCAGTCCGTTTCTTGTCGGAAAGGAGTCTTCTGAGCCACAGGGGAACAGAATGAGGAGGAGGTAGCCGTACGCATGCACATATATCCAAACTAATGTTGTTTGTTGTGGTAGACTTTGAGAGCAAGAAAACCCACAGAATGACAGAAGGGAAGGAATTCAATGTCACCTAGCGTAAAACAGCATTCAGCAACGGTCTGCGCTCAGCAGGCCATCAAACATTTAATTAAAGCTGGTTGCTTAGGCTAGCTCATTGAATATAGGTGAGTGCTATCGCAACAATTTCAGCAGATCTCAATTTCTAAAATTTCCTTTGAAAATGTTTTCTTCACTGTACCCTCTAAGGCATATATGTGTTAAATTTTAATTAATTTTTGTTACTGAGAGAGCAATAATGAAAAAGAGAGATATGAGATCAGGCCATGTATGGTTGCCAGATAAAAAATATGACATTCAGTTAAATTTGAATTCAGATGATAATATTTTAGTATAATTATATCCTAGACAATATTTAGGACATACTTATACTAAAACAAATTCCTTATTGATTATCTGGAATTTAAATTTAACTGGAAGTCTTGTGTTTTTATTTGCTTCTCTGGCAACTCTACAGGTGGGGGCAGTCGGCATTAGCTCTTCTTCACAGGAAAGAGACATAGCTACATTTGGTAGGGAGTACAGAGGAGAGGTTGAGAACTGAGGCTGTGGGATGAGGTTGCCTAGGTTTGCATCATATCATTTCCATTTAATGACTGTGACCTTGGAACCGGACCAGCTCCATAACTGATGCAGCCAGGGTGCCTCATCATTCTCTTCCTTTGGCTACAGCTACTGAAACACTCAGAGCATCACCCTGAGGAGATGCCCAGTTGCTTAAGACTGAGAGGTGGACGAGGCATCTGGCCACCATTTACCATGAGCTTTCACATGTCTGTCCAATGGCTCATTCCAAACACTACCTTCCTCTGGGTGTCTACTGTATGTAACAACCATCAGTGTCAGTTGGGGGTTTCTTTTTTGGTATCAACAGAGAGGAAGCCATACTAACAAGCAAAACATGGATTTGGGGGAAGACATCTAGGGTTGTTCACATGACTCAAGCAAGGCTGCAGCTTCAGGAAGGACAGGAGGGGAAGCTGGGCCCTGTCAGAACCCAGCTGCAGAAGCCGAAGGTCACTGCACCCGGTCCCTACATGAGATGACCCCATGTTTTCCACCACTGTCTGTCAGGTTTCCAAATCTTTTCTGGGCTTCCAGCTTGAATCCAGGCGCTCTTTTCCTGGATCAGAATGACTGAGGACAAGGACTGAGAATGGTGGCACAGCCAGAGCCTCTGAGGGAAGCGACGCAAGCTGGGCACCCTCCCCAGTGGGCATCCAGTTTAAACTCGGCCTCAGCAACCCTGTCAGGACTCTGTTATTAAAAAAATAATCAGAGACATAACGGATGTGTGAACAAAGCGCTTTGTTACAGTGAAGAAGCAAAAGCAACTCCAATGTCCAATAATAGGGGGAAGGTAAAAATAACAATACAGAGAAATAAAATATGGTATATAATTGTAATTATTTATGAAGCAGAGTGCTGGATTGGTATTCAATGTAATGGGAAGTTCTCCTATGAAATTTATAATGCATGTCAGGATTTTATAATGATTCCTGTTTTGCAAAAGACTGGCAGGAAATATAAGAAAAATTAAAACTTACTGGTATCACCACCCAGACATAATTTTGCTGTTCACAGATTGCCTCCATTTTTCTAATGAGTCTGGAAATTACTATTTTTTAATTAAGATCTCTGATTGCTTATGAATCCAGCTGCAACGTGACTTTCAAAATGGATTTTCTTTGTTTCTTGAACTAGCCACTCAAGAGAGACCAGCTCACTTGGTTTCCCAAATGCCTCATCCTTATCCCCACAAGTTGCTTTCCTTTCAGTCAGCATCTGTGAGTTCGGGTTCCACAGAAGGCCATGTCTTCCATGAAAGCTCAGTCAGCTCCTAGCTGTGCCGCTTGCCGCCACCTTCCTCTACATTTTGCTTGAATCATTCATACAAGAAAATGTACAAGTTTGTTTTGTGGTTAGTTTTAAAAACACAGAAGAGTTTTAAAGTTTAACACTGTTTTTGCAAGGGTAGATGGAGGGAAGAGAGGCAAAAATGAGGGGAGCAGAAGAAGAGAATAGAAAAAAATAGACTTTTATTTTATTTTACATTCAATAAAATAACATTTATTACAACATAATTTGACTGATCTTATGTGGGAGTGTTATTGGTACTATTTATACTCCAGCAATCATAATATAATGAAGCAAAAGCTATTTGTTATTTATTTTTTATTTTAATTTTTCTTTTTTCTTGTTTAAATTTAATCTTTATTGTATTTTGTCCATTATCATTTTGTCCCCTCATATACCTCCCTCTCCCCAGCAATCACCACACTGCTGTCCATGTGCGTGAGTCCTTTCTCCTTTTTGCTCAATCCTTCTATTCCCTACCCGCCCCCACCCCCCTTGGCTGCCATCCTGCCCATAGATGGAGAGCAGGATGGCAAAATAGACTATTTTAGTTTAAAGATGCTAGAGAGTAAATAGCACATTGATAACCAGAATGCAATGTGATCCTTGATTATGTCTTTAATCAAAAAACTGCTACAGGCTTCTCAAACTCATGCATATATGAATCAGTGGATTCTTGTTAAAATACAGAGATGTCTGAGCTGCTGGTTTATGGATCAAGTGTTAAGAAGCGATAATCCAAAGGGCATTTTCAGAACTGCTAGAAAAAAATGACTGTGTATTAGATAATAACATCAGTGTTTTGATTCTTCAGTGTGATAGGGTATGTGATCATAATAAATAACTTCATTTGTAGGAGATATGTATGAAAGTTTTGGTGGGTAAAATGTCATGATCTCTGTAACTTACTTTCAAATGTTTGGGAATAAAATCATGTACTTAAATATGTATACAAGAAATAACAATATTGAGTAAAATATTAACAATTGATAAATCTTGGTGAAAGGCATGTGTTTACTTTAAAATATTCTTTAAAAAGTTATTTAAAAATATTTTTATTGAATTTATTGGGGTTACATTGGTTAATAAGATTATATAGGTTTCAGGTGTTCAATTCTATAATATATCATCTGTGTATTGTACTGTGTGTTCACCACCCAAAGTCCAGTCTCCTTCCGTCACCATTTACCCCCCTGACCCCCACCTACCTGCCCCCACGCCCCGTTGCTTCTGGTCATCACCATGCTGTTGTCTGTGTCTATGGGTTTTGTTCTTAATGCCCTCCACCTCTCTCACCCAGCCTCCTGCCCCCAAAGCTGCTCAGCTTTTTCTGATTTTGAAACTCTATGAAATGATAAATAAAAAAAGAACTCAGTAATATGCCAGAGATGAGTCAGTATGTCAGGAACAAAGCCTAGGAGCCTATATTTTAACTAACACTCCAGAGAGTTCTATTATAGGTCATACACAGACTACTTTTTGAGAACATTTTAAACATTGTTTGCTTAATGATTCAAATCTTTGAAATGGCTAAGGTGTCCAGGTTTGAAATTTTATAATAAACTCTGAGAGCTAAGATTGGTGTGCCTGGCAGCTCGTGCCATCCCTTATTTCTCCAACAGCATCTTCCTGTCCTTGGGGATCTCCATCCCAAACCACAGTGTGAGGGGATATTGACAGAGATAACAACCACCTGTCCTTTACTTTTTACAGGTGGGCACCTATATTAGTTTTCTGTGCTGCACAGCAAATTATCACCAACTTAATAGATGAAATTAACACACATTTATTATTTCACACAATCTCTGTTGGTCAGGTGTCCAGACACAGCTTAATTGCGGCTGGTGTTCAGGCTGCAATCGCAGTGTGAGCCAGAGCTGCTATCTCATCTGAGGCCTGGACGGAGTCCCTTTCCGAGCTCACTGACTGTTGGCAGAATCTGGTTTCTTGCAGCTGAGGCCCTCAGCAGCTACAGGTTAACCACATCCCTGGTTCAAGGCCCTCTCCACAATGTGGCAGTCAGCTTCTTCAGGCTAACAGGACAGTGTCGCCACCACGTCAAGTCTCTGGACCTCTGTTACAGCACTCACTGCTTCGGTCGGGCCCAGCCAGAAGAGTCTCCCTTCTGATGACCTCAGAATCAATTGATAGAGGACGTTCATGACATCTGCAAAGTTTCTTCAGCTTTGTCACACAGTGTAATCTTATTAAGGCTGTGACTATCAATCACATTCACAGGCCCAGTCCACACTCAAGGGGTGGGATTATGCCAAGTGTGCACCCCAGGAAGCAAGAGTCTGGGGCCATCCTACGGGTCTGCAGGAGCCAGCCTCTGAGACGGCCCTCAGCAATCGCTCCACTGCCTGGTATTCAGACCGTTGTAGAGTCCTCTCCCACAGGAGAGCAGGGTCGTTCTGTAACCCATTGAATAGAGCAGAAATGATACTCCTGAGGTTCGGTTATACAAGACACTATGCTTCTGTTTCGGTTTCTTTCGCTTTCTGATCACTCACTGGGGGGGGAGGGGGTGGCTGCTTTGCTGTGAGAGCAGCATTGTGGCGAGATCCACATGGCCAGGAACTGAAGCCTTCCAACCAACACACACATGAATTAGTATCTTCGGCCCCTTTAGCTGACTACAGCGCCAGCCAACACCTTAGCTGCCACCACACGAGAGACGCTGAGCCATAACCATCCAGCTAAATTGCTTCCAGATTCCTAACCCTCAGAAACGGAGATGATGTTTGTTTTTTAATCTGCTGCATTTTGGAAGGATTTGTCAAGCAGCAGTAGATGACTAATACAGTAATTATCCCAGACCTGAGTAACAAGCAAGAGTGGAAGATGCCTGTGTCCTTCTTCCCTAAGAACCCAGAAGTACACATGCAGTCAGAGTTAATAAGCCCACAAAGACAGGGCAGAGAGCAAAGGCGGGATGGATGGTGCAAGGGCAGAAGTGGTACTTTTTTAGCCTCTGGGTCCAGTCAAGTGTGATTTGGTGCCATGCCTATTGTCCTCAATATTATGTGCCAACACATTCCTCCCCCGCCCCCCCTTTAAATTCAAAGCCTTCCAAAGTCCATTAGACCTGCTGAAAATATTTTGAAACTCTCTCTAGCCAAGAAATGTAAATTGATACTGACGTGCTATGTAGTCAGACCAAGACAGTCATCGGGTCCTCCTTGTTGGCTGTGATGAGGCTGATTTGAATTTGGCTGTGATGAGGCTGATTTGAATTTGGTTTCTGTCACTTGCAACCAGGAGTTCTGACTCATAAAAGCCCTCTACGCCATTAGTTTCATGCCTTACTCTGGTAATTTTTTTAAATTACATTTTTCCCTCCAAGGTCATGTTGGCTGGTTCTGAATCATAGGTTAGGCCATGCTTTTCAGGTTCCCTAGAAAATAAATTCTGTTTACTTATGTTTCTAAGAAAGTTCTTAAGGCATTTTCTCCCAATGAAGCCTTAACATGCTGAAAATATAGCAATTTGGCTAAATGAGCTACATTTATCCAGGGTAAATTTCCACTATAGTATATGGTATTTTGCTTCCCAACTCAGCTAATCAAACACTCTGTAGGTACCGAGCCAACTGTTCCTGCTGGAGCAGCCTGAGCAGGCACTGTGAACGGAAACACAACAAATCTCACCTATGAATCAAGCGAAGATTCTAAGATGCAGTGTCTCTGGACCTGATCTCAGTACCGAGTAGTCTGCAGAGACCACACACTCAACTGTCCGGTTGGCTTCTTCCTAATTCCGAACCACAGCAGCAAATTTGCAAAATTGGGATCTCTCTCAGCAAGTCTCTTCCTTCATATAATAATCCTACTGTGACTTTCCCTTAAACACCCAGCACCGCTACCAAAATGATAGATATATAATGCATTTTTAAATTTATAATTATTAGACAACATCAAATGTCCTAACTGCCCTTCCCTACATAATTCCAAAGTTTACATTTCTCAGAATAATATAGTACCTCAAAGTCTAAATTTGCCTCAACAGCATTATCTCTTACCAAATCAATTTTATTAAGGCATCCTAGTGACCACTCACAAAACTTGCCTCTGGAAAAAACTTAATTTAAATAATCATATTAATGGTGTTGCCCTTTGGTTCATTGCATTTGGCAGCCAGAAACTGAGCTAAGGAAGCTCAGAGGAATTGGCATAAACAATAAGCAGCATTTTTCCCCCTAGAAAATGTTCCCACTCTACCACAACAGTTAGGATCAGAGACTCTGGAACCAGATCACTTGGATTCAAGGCACAGCTTTTCTGTGTAAATCCACATACCCAGCTCTTTCTCTCTGCCTCAATTTCACACCTGTAACACAGGGACAATAATAATATCCATTTCAGAATGATTGTAATAAAAATTACCTCAATATTTGGAAAGCACTTAAAATACAGCCTGGTACAGAATAAGTGTTAAATAAATATCAAGCACAGATCATATTGAAATTGGATTGTATATCTCTGTACTCACCCTAGGAGGTACTTTAACACCTTCAAAAGAGGCATCGCCATTGAGTCTTGAGTAGCATTAGTACTCTCCTGCACGTTGTGGAAGAAATTAGATTAAGGTGATACTAGAGTATTAGCACGTCAGACGCAACCCCCACACCACCCCAAGGAACACAAATCTTCTCTGTGAGACAGTTTCATCCCAAGCTAAAAATTATTTCAGCAACATCTTTGCAAATACAATGTTTGGCACCCAGTAAAAAATAACCAGGAACTGAGAGAAAGGTAACAAATGAACAAACAGAAATAACTTCTGAAAATAAAATTCACAAGCAATTCAGATGCTGGATGTTTTAGACATAGACTTTAAAAGCCATACTTATTTTGTTCACGGAGCCAAGATAAGATAGAGAATTTTGGTGGAAAATTGAAAAGCAATAATAAGGTACCAAATAGAAACTATGAGAACTGGGAAGTAACTGAAATAAGTAACAATTTAATAGATTGATTTAACAGCTGTTTCAATTGTTAAACAATTAGTAGCCAGGCCTATTGATTGGTCAGAAGGAACTATCCAGAATGAAGCAAAGAGAAACAAACAAACAAACAAAAAAATGGGAACATTAGAAAGGAAGGTGAGAAGCAGAAGATAGTGAGAAGGAACAGTGTAAGTAGAAAACTGGGGGAAAATAGAGAATGGGTAAGAAGGATTATTTGAAAAAGAAATCAATGAAACTTTTCCAAAAGTGAAAAAACATTAACTTACAGATATAAGAAGCCAAAAACTCTAAGTAGAATAAAGAGAAAACAACCAAGTACCTTATGCTAAAATGATAAAAAGAAAGAGAGAAGAGAAAGAATCTTCTGAGTTGGAAATAACATAAAAGGCAGATTGCCTTCAAAAAAGCAACAGTTAGGCAGATAGCTAACTTTTTCAGCAGTTAACAGAAGCCAGGAGACAAGAAAAAATATCTTCAAAGTGCTAAAAGAAAATAGCACTCAACCTAAAATTATAAGTCTAGCAAAAAGATATTTCAAGAATAAAGTGAAATAAATAATTTTAAGACACTCAAAACAGAATTTGCATTCATTAGATAAGCACTAAAGAAATATTAAAGGCATGTTTTGCAGGCCAAAGGGAAATTATACCAGGAGAAAGCTCTGATTCAAGAAGAAATGAAGAGTAATAAAATGTGAATATGGAGCAAATTTAAATGATAGACTAATGATGATGATAATGATAATTAGGATGATAATGTTTAAAGTACAGGCAGGATTAAAGGACATACAATAATGGCTTAAAAGTTTAGAGGGGACTAACAAGAACTGAGTTATCCAAAAGAGTCTAGGGCCCATGTCTTGCATATGAAAAGGGTAAAATATTAATTAATAAAGGATTTTAGGAACCAAAAATGTATGCCATAATCTTGTGAGTAATCTGTACAAGAACCACAAAACAGTGTATAATTTCAAGTTAGAAGGAGAAAAAATAGAATAATGATTTTCAGTAAAGGCCAGAAAGAAAAAATATTTAGAAGAAAAAAACACACACACGCACAAAATAGGTGGGACAAACAGAAAGCACTGAGTAAGCCAGAGGTGAAACAATTCATACTACATGATTTCAATTGCCAGAAATTCTAAACAGGCAAAACTAAACTATAAGGTTTAAGAATGCATACTTAGGTAGTAAAACTAAAGAAAAGCAGGGAAATGATAATTATAAAATGATGTGGACTCTGGCCAGCAGTGTCCGTGGTGTTGTGGATGAGACAAAACAAATTCACACGGACTACGGAAGTCCTGTGGAGGAAAAGGGACAGCTCAGCCACTCTCTCAAGGGGAGAGCACCTCGACTCTTGCCTGGACAGGCTTTTATTGCTTTCTAATAGCATACGTCAAAGAAAGTTCTCATTTATTTTGCTCAGGTTTGCTTTAGGTGATTATTTTTTACAGATAACAAAGGAAAGGATGTTACTAACTACTTCCTACAGATTAGCAAATGCAAGGTAAGGAGAAGAGTAATTGGTCTGATTACATTCCATCGTTGGGAGAATTAGCACAGACTTCAGGAGGTTAGTTTAAAGATATGCAGTAAGCATTTGCTGCTTCAACTCAGGGTGAGGAAGTTTTAGCAAGAGCAAGACTCAAAGCAGCCTAGGTATAATGCAGGCCTGGTTTTCCACGGGAAAGCCGATCTGTGGGTTCGGTTTCCTGTGTGCCGACACGCGCCCATTGGCTTTCCAATAGGGCTGGGCTCCATTTGCCATTCCACACAGATAGGTTCTTTATAATAGAAAAAAGTTCAGAAGAGGTTTCCTTGGAGACAGAGAGAGACAGTAGTAATTTGGAGTAGAAATGAACGGTTAAGAATGTTCTACTGCTTGACTAACCAGGAGGTTACCTGATGGGCTTTTGTGCTGATTCACTTAAATATAGTTTTCTTGTGTGTGTGTGTACTTCCTTGTATTTATTCCACTTTGACAAAAAAGAAAAATACGATAGAGATCTAAATGTGCTGATATGATAAATCTTCAGAAATAGTTAAAAAAAATAAGGTACACTACAGTAGAAATAGTATGCTCTTACTAGTACTAAAAGCTCACATATATGTATCTGCTTGTATTCACACAGGCCATTTTTCAAGACATACATAAAAAATATAATCTGGCCCTATGCCTCCAAGAGGGGAGACCAGGACTCTGGTATTTATGGAAAGGAGGGGCTAACTTTCACCTATATGTTTTCACTTTGAAAATAACTTTGAATTATATTTTTAATAATAAAAAGAAACTTCACTAACCTATGAATCAACTTGGGGAACAAATAGGGTTACCATTTGATGGAATCATTATTTTCAAATTAACAACTGCATTTTAAAATCTTAATTTAAATCTAGCAGTAATAATCAAGAAATTTAAATCATTGCTAAATTTTTTCAAAAGATAGGCCAAATTTTCATAACCAAAAAGAGAAGTGACTTTTATTTTAAATAGATACCCATGAATCTAATGTCTTTCCATTAAAAGTAGAGTAGAGATAGGTATAGATAATTCATTTTCATTTCAACTTATTTCTGGAATATTTGTTCAAGCCTTCCCATCTGCATTACAATGGAATGTTACAAATATAGGAAGCAATTTTAGCATAAACTGAATGGCTGAATTTAAGAATTTGCCATAAATCATGAAATTGACCTGGCTGGTGTAGCTCAGTGGATTGAGCGTGGGCTGGGAACCAAGCAGTCCCAGTTCAATTCCCAGTCAGGGCACATGCCTGGGTTGCAGGCCGGGTCCCCAGTGAGGGCCATGTGAGATGCAACCACACATTGCTGTTTCTCTCCCTCTCTTTCTCCTTCCTCTCTCTCTAAAAATAAATAAATAAAATCTTAAAAAAAATCATGAAACTGTACTTTAGCTTTTTAGTCGTACATATAGTGGGCCAGTTCAGAATATAATACTATGGATAATCTGAGTTGTTAGAGCAATTAGAACTAAATTCAGTATATATTTCAGAAATTCAGCTATACATAAAAAGGTAACACCAACTACTGACAAGGTGTGAAGAAATGAGCCATCAAGGACTTCTAGATTAAGAAAGCAGCTTGAAGGCATGCTTCTAATTTTGTCTTACCTCAAGTCAATAAAAATTTGAGGAAGGAATTTTTTAAAAAGAGAAAACTACAAATCAGAAAAATATGAAAGAAAAAATCAGCAAAATTATGGGAACTAGAGAAAGATAGGTAAGTACGAACTGACTTAGTACATCCAAGAAAACTATTCTCTATCTAGGCCTGGGAAAAAATGAGAGCTAACCAACTTATGCCACAGCATTCAAAAGACAAAGAAACTGCCTTCGAAACAGGTGGTGAAAGGAAGACTAAGATTAAAAAAAATCTTCTGTGAAAACTATTTCTCAGTCACCCAGTGCAGATGGTAGGACCTGCCCTGCTACAGACTAAATGCTTGTGCCCGCCCCTAATGCCTACGCTGAAACCCTAATACCCAGTGTGCCGGTATTGGGAGATGGTGCCCTCAGGATGAGATTAGTGCCCTTAGATTAGATAAGAAGAGATAACAGTAAACCAACTAGTGCCCTTAGATTAGATAAGAAGACAGCAAGTCTTATATCCACCTTGAATTTATTTTTATGTATGGTGTAATGTGGTGATCAAGTTTCAGTTTTTTGCATGTAGCTGGCCAGATCTCACCTTTAACTGGAACATAATCAACAAAAGAAAAAAGCAAACAAAATATAATCAGAGATATTGAAATTAAGAACAATCTAACAATAGCCAGAGGGGAGGGGGAGGGGACTGTGGGGAGAAGGGTTTTCAGGAACTACTATAAAGGACACATGGACAGAACCAAGGGGGAGGGTGGAAGCAAGGGAGGGAGGTGGGTTTGGATGGGGTGGGAGGCAGTGGTAGGGAGAAAATGCAGACAACTGTAATTGAACAACAATAAAGTAATTTATGAAACCTAATAAATAAATAAATAAATACATACATACATACATACATAAATATCTTATTCAAGGCTTTGGGGAAAAAAAAGAAGAGAGCAAGCTTCTCTGTCTCTCTGCTCTCTGTCATGTGAGGATACAATGAGAAAATGGCCATCTGCAAACCAGGAAGCAAGAGTGCCCTCACCAAACACTGGATTTGCTAGCACCTTCATCTTGGACTCCCCAAACTCCTGGACTATGAGAAATAAATATTGGCTATTTAAACCACCTAGTCAAAGATAATTTTCTATAGCAGCCCAAGTAGACTTAAGACCTCCTCCCCACTCAATGAACAGGTTGGATGTCTACACTGATGATACCAGGCACACAGTGAGAGGCAAGAAAAAATTCTATTACATCATGAAACTATCTGGACAGAGCAGGACCACACCCATGCTGATCTGAAATTGGCTTGAGTGTCTTAGGAGAGAGTGTGAGTAAGTGACTATGGGTTTTATTATAATTGGGGGGCAGGATTACAGAAGAATTCCCTCTTGGAATGGCTAGAACTTCCCTCTGACCCCACGGGAAGGAGCACCCTGGCTTTCTTATCAACTTGCCCAAATAGGCCGCACAAAGGGAAGGTATAAACTGGGTTTTGGAAGCTCTCAACAGTCAAAGACTGGAACAAATAGAGTCGGACTCGACTCTACTATTTAAAAAGTTAAACCTTCCAGATTCCCTCCTGTACTCTACTGAGAAATTCACCCTTCCAACTCCGAGAGAAATCTGGAAGCTTGCTCTTTGAAGAAACTAAAAGCAAGGTATTTGGACTGAAGATCCTGACACAGATTAGAGCTGAAATACATATTAGAATTAAGTGATCAAATGTATATCTAATGCTGAACACAGGTAGCCTTCCCTTCCCCCACTCTAGATCACCCTCCTGTGATGAGAACTCAGTTGATAGATGTGGCCTGCAGTTCCAGTTATGAGAAGAGCCCCTGATGAGCTTTGAAGGTCCCTACCCTCACTCTTAATATTAAATAGATATTCAGGGATTACCAACTATCTGAGGAAAGCTACTCTCATGAACATCAGAAATTAAAATAAAACTGATCTCCCTCACACACAAAAAGCATCTTGGAGTAAATAATACAGGTGCCTGGGAGGTGGGGGATGAGAAGGATTAATAAAACTGAAGGAAATAAAAAAAAAATTCTACATCCATGAAAGAAGAACAGGGTGCTATAAAAAATTGAAAGAGAGCCCTGGCTGGCATAGCTCAGTGGATTGAGTGAGGGCTGGGAACCAAAGGGTCCCGGTTCGATTCCCAGTCAGGGCACATGCCTGGGTTGTAGGCCAGGTCCCCAGTGAGGGCCATGTGAGAGGCAACCATACATTGCTGTTTCTCTCCCTCTCTGTCTCCCTCCCTTCCCCTCTCTCTAAAAATAAAAAAATAAAATAAAATCTTTAAAAAAAAAAAAAGAAGAGTACTTCTCTTAAAAAAAATTGAAAGAGAAAAGAGATGTCAGAATTGAGTACATAATGATAAAAGTGAAGTCATCGGAGGGTTAGAAAATTAAGTAGAGGACATCTCCTAGAAAGTAGAGCATAAAGACAAAGAGGCAGAAAATAACAGAAAAAGATAGAAGAAAACTGGATAACAATTCCAGAAAATCTATGGGGGGGAAAGAGGAAAGAGAGAACAGAAAACAAGACAAAATTATTCAAAAATATTTCCTAGAACAATAGGAGAACTGCTATATTACTGGAAAAAAAGAACTTACCAAATAGAAAGAAGTAGATAAAAATACCTACACAGAATCATTTACACTTTGAGAACACCATGGGTAAAAAGGGTTCTAACAACTTCCAATAAGAAAAAGCAGACCAGAAAGCATCAGGAATCACAGTGGCTTTAGACTAAGCAACAGCATCACTGTGAGCAAGAATTAAATGAAGTAATGTCCAGAATTCTGAAGAAAAATGACTTGTAATCTAAAATTATAGTCAATTTCTCAAACTTTGTGAGGGTAGAATGACATTTTCAGACATTCATGGTCTCAAAAAATAAATTTACTATTCATCTTCTCTTTCTCAAGAAGCTACTTGAAATGTGCTCCACCAAAATGAGAGCATAAACCAAGGGGAATACGTCAAACTAAAAAGATTTTGCACAGCACAGGAACCCATCAAAAGGCTGGGATGTCCACCCCGCAGCCTGCAGCCCGCGGGCCGCATGCAGCCCAGGATGGCTGTGAATGCAGCCCAACATAAAACTATAAATGTACTTAAAACATTATGAGACTTTTTTGTGATTACATGTCACAATGTATTTAATGTGTGGCCCAAGACAACTCTTCTTCTTTCAGTGTGGCCCAGAGATGCCAAAAGGTTGGACACCCCTGAATGGCAACTTACTGAATGGAAGAATTTATTTGCAGATGATATATCCAATATGAGGTTAATATGCAAAATATATAAAGAACTCATGCAACTCAATATCAAAACAAACAAACAATCCAATTAAAAAATGGACAGGACCTGAATAGACACTTCTCTAAAGAAGACATACAGATGGTCAATAGACATTTGAAAAGATGTTCAACATCACTAATCATCGGAGACACGCAAATCAAAACCACAGTGAAACACCTCACACCAGTCAAAATGGGTTATCAAAAAGATAACAAATAACAAGTGTTAGAGAGGATGCGGGGAAAAAGAGAAACTTTGTGTCTCCTGGTGCAATTGTGAACTGGTGCAGCCATTATGGAAAACAGTTTGGAGATTCCTCAGAAAATTAAACACAGAACTACCACACAATGCACCAATTCCACTCCTGAGTATTTATCCAAAAAACCAAAAACACTAATTTGAAAAAGATATCTGCATACCTATGTTTCTTGCAGCATTTTTAATAATAGCCAAAATATGGAAGTAATTTAGGTGTGCATAGATAGATAAATGGATAAAGAAGTCAATGAAATATTATTCAGCCATAAAAAAAGAATGAAATCTTGCCATCTGTGACAATGTGGATGGACCTAGGCAGTATTATTCTAAGTGAAATAAATTAGACAGAGAAAGGCAAATACCATATGATTTTACTTTCATGGTGAATCTAAAAAGCAAAACAAATGAACAAAAAACAAAACGAAACAGAAAGAGACTTATATACAGAGAACAAACTGATGGTTGCAGAGGGGAGAAAGTGGGAAGATGGGCCAAAAGGGTGAAGGGAATTAAAAGGCAAAAACTTCCAATTGTAAAATAAATCGCAGGTATGTAATGTACAGCATAGAGAATAGAGTCAATAATGTCATAATTAGTGTGTAAGGTGACAGATGACTCCTAGACCTATTAGGGTGATCACTTCCTAAGATCTATAAGTGTTGAATCACTCGTATACACCTGAAACTAATATAATACTTTATGTCAACTATAATTTTAAAATAAATTAATTTTAAAAAGACATGGTACAGGAACATGAGTCCCTGATAGGAGAGGGGTGAAGGGCGTCCTAGGAGGACAGTGAACAGACATCACGAGATGCTCGCTGCCAGTCAGAGACTGGACCACGGTTGGAGCAGCGTGAGTAGAGAGGGTTTTGCTGTAGGACATGGGACTGGTGTAGTTTTGGGGTTTTTTTCCTCTAACACCTGAATGAATGTTCTGGGAGCCCTGCGCAGATAGAAATGTGGTGATCTTGACAACTTGCTGATAAATTTCCTGTTCTGTCCTCCAGGTCTTGCTGCCTAAATTGGCCATGGACATTATTTCATCCCACCAAAGTTTTTTGCTTTGATTTATTTCTGCAAGCTGGAACAAGGCTTAGAAGCTTAGAAGCAAGAAACACAGGGCGGTTCCTGCTGTTCACATGTTCAGTACCTGGTTTTACATTAAAACCCTTCCCAATTCATATACTATGGTCAGCATCAGGTTTCCTAGAACTCATGCATGACCTCTCCCGCTGAATACCCCAGAAAGTCCTGTTGAAAATTCCCAGGAAGCAGAAGCTTAAGATGACCTAGAGACAATATTGAGTTTATTTTTTTCTGGAATCCTTCACACAACTAGCTTTGTATTTGCCACTTTGTGGGAGGGGAGGGAGACATGGAGAGGAATGTTGAGAAGTGGTAAACACAGAAGTATTTTAAGTTCTATTTCATAACCTAGGTGAAGAATCCAAAGGGTTTTTTTAAATTGTTTTTTGGATTAAACATTTATATTTTACACATAATTTCACATCCAGAAAAAAAAGAAAAAAAATAAGCCTACTTGTGCAGTAATGGTTGGACTATAAATTGGAATAAACCTCCTGAAATGACTTTTTGGCAATGAATATAATAAACTTTAAAACTGGGCATGTATTTTGACTCAATAATTCTACTTCTAAAAATTATTCTATGAAAAGTTGGACAATGCCCAAAGTATACAGAAAGACTTCGCTAAATCTGAAAGTAACAGTTAAAAATTAGGAACCCAAAACACTTACCCTTGCAGAATTGATTACAATAAATGAGATATCCGTGCCACTGATCATTATACAATCATTAGATCTGATGCATTTACTTACATGGATGAAGTTCACAGCACACTACAGTTTACTTTAAAATACTTAAGCATAGACCATATGATCTGTGTTTGCACTGGTGTTAATTTAGTCCCCACGGGGAGGTTAGTTAATAATTGAAGAAACCTGTTCAGTGCATACTCTCCAGCTGTCTGTGCTACAGAAGCAGCTACTGCGAGGGCTTCAACAATAACTGACTCCATTGGCATTGGAGGATGCTCTTACTAGCATAAGAGATGCTCAAAATATTTACTCATTGGTGAAAAACATAAGCACATCTGCTCTTGTAGGAACAGGAGTATAATAGAAGCCTATATCCTTAAGAGTGGTTAGCACTAGAATATTTCAGTGTCTGCCTCTGATAAACCTGTCATGCAAGGAACTTCAAGTACGTAAGGGGCAGGAGCTCACCAAGCTTGTACAAACAGGTTTTATGACTCTTTACGGTCACTTGCTAAATGTGTGTGAGTGTTGTTCTAGGTACTTCTGAGAAGCAGGTGCCAAGACAGGATTATTGGGGAACATACCCACGAAGGGAGAGAGGAGAAAGCTGGAGAATACCTTCAGCAAAGAGGACCTTCAGAGTTTGATGAAGGTTTGATATGTGAAAGTGACAGGGGAGGAAAGAAGATGGGGTGGGAAGAGCTTCAGATTACAGTGAGGTTCCAAGGAAATTTAAGCCAGTCTGATGGCAAGTCCTTATGCCAAGGTCACCCATCACTCATGTTGCAGCAAAGGTCCTGGGTGAACAGCCCCCAGCCATGCTCAGCCATGAGAATGAGTTGGCAGATCCAGATGAGCAGCAGCTGGCACTGCCAGTCCATTATGCTCCCCACAGCAGGAGACCCGAGTACTTTCATGGCTGCTGTAATATGCGTGGTAGAAGACTATGTTTAGTTTAGACTGAGACAAACCACCTAGTACAGAGACTGAGGTCCCTCATCACTACTCTAACCATTGGGAAAACAGAAACTGATGGTTGTCCAAAAGCCAAATTAGCTGTAGACTATTCTCACCAATATGGTTATGTGTACGTGGGTTTCAATGTGAATAAAGAATGGTCCATTTTTTTTGCTTTAAAGTCAATTACATAATTAATTTTTAATAAATAAATTTATTTTATTAAATAAAGTGGGTGGAATTTTTTTAAGTATTTTGCCAGCTACCACTAGAATTTCTTCAGGAACTTTGCCTCTTTCTCGTCCAGGCCCTCGGGTCCTGAATCCCCCCAAGCAACCGTTGTATCAAGGCCTTTTCCTAAAGCACTGTGAGTAAGAAACAAGCAGAAGTTGGGAATGCAGGAAGACCTGAAGAAAAGGGCAAAGGAACAGAAACAGAGCAAAGCAAAAGGTGTTTAGAGGCCGAAGGACTTCATGCTGCCTTACGAGAGACACTGCATGTTTTGGGGAGGATAAGGAAAAGGAGCTTCATGCCAAGTGATAAGGAAACTTCCACATGATGAAGTAAGAAATGATAACCAAGTTTGACACAGTGCCTGAGCAATTGTAGAAATTCGAGGGCATACACTAAACTTTCCACACGACGTGGGCCTGGGAGCAGGGGGTGGGAGGCACAGGCTGATCCGCGGGAAGTAACAGGCAGGGTCACCCCAACTGACAGGTTAGTTAGAAATGTACACAGGCACAAACTACATGTGAGCAGAAATTATTTGATAGTGCAAATAAAATGTTAGTATTGTCTTTAAAGAATTGGGCCCTAAATGATCTTTCTTATCTCTGTTTTCTTATTTTTAAACAATGAACACAAACTGGTATAATATAAAGAAAAAGATGCTGAGAAAAAGGAAGTAATTTGGGTAATTGCTTATTTCCAGAAATTAGGCTAAACATTAGCTAAGTAAAGTCATTGTTTTCTGAACAGTCTCCAACATAATTGGTCATTATAAAAGAATTCCATAGAACGGGTCAATTTACCCTATAACACGTGCATGCATTGCAGCTCATCTGTCCTGGGCGGCATATTGAGTAGACCATATTAGGCAAAGTAGACTTTTTAGTAGTTTTTCCCCCATCATGGCTGTTGATAACTAGTTCTTTGAAAATCCTTTGACCAGATCCATGTCTACTTTGCTTTATAATAAGGTCTTAAGAAAAATATTGCTCCAATGATGACTAAATTCAAAACTGACTATAGTTATAGCTATACTTTCTCAAGAAGAATCTCTTTGGATTATAACTACCTTACTCTCTCAAGAACATGACTGAATCAGGATTCTATTGATAAATTATTACATAAAATAATAATAAAATGTGAAGTTATTTTCTTCTTTGCTATGGCTACTCACATTTCCACTTGCCAGCTTAATTTCTAAAACATACAGATCTGTCATTAATTAGCAGTGGCTAGCACTTTAGAACTCTACTAGAGGGTACTGAAGAACACTCATATCCATGAAAAAGTATACCTGCCTGAAAGAATGGCACAGAGATCCTAATTGTATGCCATACACGGTTTATTAAGTTCTAGCCTTGGATCAAGCTATATCACTGGAAGATAACATGTGTGGCCACTGTCCAGTGTCTTCTTGTTAAAAAAAAAAAAAAAAAAAAAAAGGCTCCCTTCCTTCCAGACAAACCTGGCTCTATACCAGGTATATGATCTGATGGGAGTAACGAGGACTGGATACCAACTTCCACTCACCCCATAAGCCTGTGCCCTAGTACATTGTTCAGTCTGAGTAATTGTCCAGGACAGCCCTGGCTTATGTGCTTGGAGGACATCGCCTTACTCCCATGAGGAAATCCTGTCACCAGATCATGCTTCAAATCTTGACCTTTATTATCCCCATGTTTCTCCAGCCACACTTGTTGAGGGTCCTATGTAAACCAAAGTTTCCCAGCTTTTTCGATTACATGGGCCAACTGAATTTCAAAAACAAACAAAAACACACAGAGGTGTTTTGGGGGGGCTGATATAGGGTTGTCAAGTTTTATTTAAAAAAAAATAAGATGACCTAAAGTATGTAATTTATTGAGCATAATGTAATTTAAAATCAAAGGCCAATATTTCTCAAGAAATAAAAGCTATCTACTTAGACCCACATTTTTAGTTTAATAAAAGGAAGCCTGACCAGTGCATCGAGGAACTGCAGATGTGTCCATCACCGGCCTTCCTTGTCCTCTCTGTACTGCTCCCCTCCAGGCACACCGGTTCTCTTACAGTGCTCCAACCCAGTGAGTCAGTTCTCCTCTGTTGTCTTAATCGGATTTATGCCTATGCATCCTTCAGGTCTCAAATTAGGGAGTCAGGGACAGGTTTGCAGAGACCTTTAAGGGAATTTAGGAGTTGTAACTGTTTCAATTAAGTGATCAGAAGAAAAGTATACTAAGTTATATATCAATAGATTTAATATTTATCACCCCTGTAGACTTTGAGCTTCATAAGAAGAACACTCATACCTACAGTTTTGTCTCTAGTACCTGACACAGATCTGGCTATATAATAGGTGGTTGAATTTTTATTAAATGGATTAAACCAACATCCTTAGATGATGTGCTATATTAGAGATCTGGGTTTTGAGCCAGAACTTGGTCACTTCTTAGAATGTGAAAGACTGTATCATTTGGCCCTTACTGGTATGGCTCAGTTGGTTGGACATCATCCCACAAAGCACAAAATCATCGGTTCAGTTCCAGGTCAGGGCACAGGCCTGGGTTGTGGGTTTGGTCCCCGGCCTGGATGCGTGCGGCAGGGAACTATGGATGTTTTTCTCTCGTGCTGTTGTTTCTCTCCCTCTATTTCTCCCTTCCTTCTCCATCTCTAAAAATAAATAAATCTTTACATATTAAAAAAGATGATATAATTTCTTTCTTGCCTTATCACATTTCCAAGAATCTCAGACACAGCTTTATATTCTATCACAGCAATAATGTCGAGTCTTCTGGTTGGAAGACTGCCTCTGTTTCCCCTTTCTTATTATTTTACTCTTTATTATAAGCTGTTCTAAGCTGTTTCAAATTCCTCTTCAGAAATATGCAGGGCATAAATAAATAAATAAAAGCCTCATAGTTTAATCGCTCACCTGTTCCTGAAATAAAATGCTGACATTTCAAATGTTCCTTATTGTAAAGGTTAGATGTATAAATATATTCCTCTTCTGCTACCTCAGCTTATCCAAATAAACATCAACCACAAGCAAACCATACAAGCAGATTAGGTTTTTGAATGGAGGTAGTTTGAAGGGACAGATAGATATTTAAAGATCAAGAGAAAAGAAAATGCAAGGTATAGCATTCTAGTTTAAAAACAAACAATAAACCTTAGGAAAACTTCCACATCTGAGCTTATTATATGCCCTCTTAAAATATCAAGAGAAGCCAGGAACCAGCTGACGTATTTTCCAAAGATTTTGTAGAAGCATCAACATTTTTTCCTCCCATGAAAAGAAGCTTATTGTAGGTCTGCTTTTAACATTCAAGATGATTAGACTAGCTATCTTGTTTGGTAAAGAGTACTTAAAATGAGGTCAAATAGGAATTAAACTTCTAATTCTGTATTATTTTCTAATAAAAAGGATTTAATACAAAATACACATAGGCTAATAATCCCTAATTGGCTTAATTATTTCCCTAGGTTATATATCTTCCATAGTCTCTAGCAGAATTTTATTATCTCAGAGGAAAGCTCCCTGCATTTTCAGGAACATTTCCGTCATCTCTAAATCATCTTAGTTTATCTCATAGCTCGTCTATCCAAACAGACTGGAATTCTCGACGTAGAAAGCCTGTTGGAATGAATGCTAGCCAGCCTCATCCTCTCGTGTGACAGATAAACAGACTGAAGCAGAGGCCAGCAGACTTGCCTAGGACCACACAGTGAGCAGCAGTTAGGACTAAGTGCTTTCTCTGCATCTGCAGCCTCTGCAGGGAACACTGACTAGCTGGGAAGATTAACTGAGGGAGTCAAGTGGCAACAGAGAGGTTAACTAAGGAAGCACAATGGTATGTACCCTGGGCACATGCTTAAGCTCCAAGAGACTATAACCCCCTATTCAATATAATAGGAGGCCATGTACTTGCTCTCATATCTGAGGATTCTCCAGTTGCTAACATTCTTTACTCCAGAGCGACAGAATACACTGAATTGGTGTGCACAGAACTTTTATAGAACACGGAGTGCACAGTTCTGAACTCACAGCTCTTCCGAGGGCAGAGGGGCAAGAGCTTGCACCCCTGGCACACACCTGATGAGCCACCTTGAATTTAATCTCATGTCACAGGGCGAGAGCCTCTAATGAAAGACTTAACGAAAGTACAAAAGCACCACTTTCAACCCATCTGGGAAAATAAGGGCATTTGTTCTTCTGAAGAGCTGGAAAAAAGTTTTTGGCACAGAGCCTGGCGTCTTTCTTGGTAGGCATAGCAACCTTTGTATTCAGATGAGTAGGGGTGGGGGAGTCCCACCCAGAGGGGCAGGCTGCTTTTGTGGGGGCCCCTGAGTCTCGTTGCCAGCACTGTTCGGCGTTTTTGCAGCAGGCAGGTGAGAGCCCGGGCTCTGGAGTCAGGTGGGGTTTTCACTTCCAACTCCAAAATTTACTAGTTACATGGCTTTGATAACACAGGAATCTTTTTTTTTTAATATTTTATTTTTATTTATTTTTAGAGAGAGGGAAAGGGAGGGAGAAAGAGAGTGAGAGAAACAGCAGTGTATGGTTGCCTCTCACATGGCCTTCATGGGGACCTGGCCCACAACCCAGGCATGTGCCCTGACTGGGAATCGAACCGGGACCTCTTGGTTCCCAGCCTGTGCTCAATCAGGTTCCCAGCCTGAGCTACACCAGCCAGGGCTAATGATAACACAGGAATCTTTAAGCTGTGTCTGTGCTTGTAAAACGGAGATTGGGAGTGGCAGCAGATACAAATAGTCTCTTTAGTCCTCATAACAACTTGATGAAGTAAAATGCCCAGCTCAATAGTAGGTACACATACAGGATCTAGGAGAAGTAACACTTGCTTGAGTGTGGTTGATAGGGTGATAATATGGGTATAATTTGTAGTTTTAATTTGAACATTTCACCAAAAATGTCATATGGTGTGCTTGAGTGTGATATTACAGAATTACACACTTATGATTTTGTAATAAAAAAGGGACACTATTTTTGCCAGACCCTGTGTATTTTTCCACATTCTTTCAACCTCCTCATTTTCTACTGTCTTCCCAGCTTTTCTTCTGTCAGTAGGCATGGAGAAAGGAGCTGTGCCTACAGCTGTGCCCATCCCTAAGGCCTCTGGGGCTGAGGTAAGCTCCTCTTCTTCTGGCAACCTCCCTCAGCCCCAAAAATATTCTTTTCCTATTTAAAAAGTGAGAAGCAATGAATTTCAATAACAGATTCAAAAGAGGGAAGAATCCACAAAATGGCAAAAGGCAAGCCAAAGGATGTGGGAGTAGAGAAAACTTTTCCCCCCAAAGAGGCAGTACAGGCCCATGGATTGGCTTTGCTTGTGGCAACAAAGAGCAGGAGCTCACAAGAATATGGAATGTGCCTTTCTGGCTGCCTATCCCCATGACTTCTCCTCCCTTAATCTTTCTCTGTAGTGTGTATCTTCATTGGTACTCGTTAGTTTGACAGCCGGATTGTCAACTTGATAGTGTTTGGGGCACAAAGACAAAAAAATCGATGTGTCGCATTCCTATCCAGCATAAACAAAAGGACACACCATTACTACACTAAACATGGAACATGCTAGACTTCTGCTAGGAAAATTAGACGTGCAGAAGAGAAAGTGATACCTCCTGCATAAAGCCATTACAGTCCTTCAAAGATAGTATTTGGTTGTGCCTTGCAAATTAAGGAGGGTTTAGTTGGGGGCTGGGAAGAAAAGGGAATCTCATGAAGTCATTCTAACCCTGTAAAGAGGTATGATGGGAGTTTAGTTCCTGAACACCCCCGGCTTCAATTTCCACATGAGTAAGTTAGAACTAACCAGCCCAAGGTCAGAGATTAGTTTCAATATGGCAAAGAGCCAGACCTTACTACAGATCAAGTTTTTTCACTACTCTGTGGCTATCCCTAACTCTACATGTAGTAGCCTATGGTTAACCATTGAGCATGACTTGAATCCACTTCATATACCTGTTTTGCTGGCCATGTTCCAGCAGCCAGCTCTGCATAGGCTTCAGCCAGCCAACTGCAGGTATAGCCTGGAGCAACTTGCCTTGAGCCTCTATGATTGCGTAGAGGTTCTGAAGTGGAAGTGAAAGAGCCACGGGACATCTCTCACTGTGTTCCTGCACATGCACACACTCTCAGTCCAGAAACATAAGGGAGGCAATGTCCACGCAGGTCTGGAGAGGATGAGTAAATGCTAACGGCTCTGAAAACATTTCCTAATGTTCTTTAGAAGGTCCCAAAAGATTGAACACAGGCACTGAAGATGGTCACCTAAGGAATAATGCGCCTTTGGGTCAATCTTGTGTTCCTGGTTGTATTCCTCCTGAACCCCAGTCCTGCTCGCTGCCCCAGCCATTGTTCCCCTGAAAGCAGAGCCTGAAATAGTCAGTTTCATTCCTCTACCTTCTTTGGCCAGTGTCATGCCCCCATCCTCACCTGGTACAAGGATGTATTCTTCAGGATCTAAAAGTCAATTAGGAACTTTATTTTCATTTCTGTAACAAAATGACCCAAATTCTAGATCTCCTGGTTGACCACTTTAAAGAGCTGCTACACAATTCCAGTGTCGGTGTTGCTTTGTTTGGCATCAAGTTGTATAATTTTGTTCTGTTAATAAGGACGGGGCAGACTTATGTCAGTGACATGATTTTATCAACTGACGGCCAAATGACATACCACTTGGGAGGCAACAACAGTGGCTAAAAAAACAACCACACTTAACATTGTACTAAAAATTATTTACATCATTACTGGGGATACACGAGATTTTTCTAAAAATAATTGTGTATCACTCAATTCTGAGAAAAACCACCTTCATATAATATCTAACAGTTAATAATTCTAGTCTTAGATCAGACTTGCATTTCTAATCACTCTCAGGTGTTTTTACTCGTAAAGACTTTTGGGGCTTCACACTCAACTAGTAGAAAGCACAGTATCATCTTTTTGCTAGACACCTAGCTTTTCTGAAGCTTCTTAATTTCATAAGGTGCTATTTTTCTAGTATTGAAATGACGAGTTCCTCAATCACTATAGATTCTTCAAAGATGTTCAGCTGTTGCTTCTTTTTTTTCATTCTTACTGATACCTGCATGGTGCCAGGAGTGGAGGGATGGGCCCTGAAGCAGCGCAGGAGAGGCTGTGGTCCACAGATAAACAAGCTCACACAGCACATGCCAACAGATTCTCTGACTCCCAGAGATGGCAGAGAGGGCAGGAGGCCTTGCGTGGAACATGCATGACGCTAGTGAAAGCCCTCCTACTCCCTTCTGGCATGTGGCAGAATGGGGAGGTGCTCTGTAAGCAAAACCCTGTCAGTCTAGCCTGGGGAAAGGATGGGATTGGCTGGGGGGGGTGGAGGGGCGTGTCAGTTTCCCTAGAAGCAGAGTCAGGGAGGGGATTCTCCTGCAGCTGATTTTCTGAGCCTATACTCTCAAGAGAAAGCCATAAGGAAGTGAGGGAAGCAGGACAAAGGAGGGAAAGGAGACCACAAAGGCGGGCATGATTGGAATCTGGCGTCTTACCAATAGCACAGGGAGCGCTGGAGCACGAATGGCACTGCACACTCATTCGTCCTTGAGAAGGGGTTAAGTTTTCAATCCTCAAGACAGTCAGTCCTTAGGCATGAGCCAGTCCAGATGGGACACACAGCATCCCAGGCATCTCCAGGCAAGGGCAGTTCTCTGAAGAGTGCATCTGTGAGCCATTATCAACCAGCAGCCATAGCAGCTGGAAGTTGGGTGCACCTGCTCAGCAAACAGGATCCAGGCTGAACGTTAATAGGGGCTACTGTTCTTACTGACATCTGTCCATTGACACAGCTAGTAGTATATAAGGTCCATCCAGGAAACAGCAACAATTATAGGTCTTTAATAATGAAGAAATTAATTACAGGAAATTGGCCACATGAGTTGTGGGAAGCAACAGGGGTGAACGAGGCAATCCAGTGACTAGCAGTAACAGGAAGCTGCTACAACCCTTAGGGCTAAAAGGCAGGGAAGAAGATGCTGTAACCAGTCTGGGCTGTGTGGGAGGAGCTAGAACCCCTGGGGGATGCAGATGGAACACCTCAGGAAGTAAAGAGGGGAAAATAACCTGGTTTCTCTCCTCCCGCCTTCCAATTTTCTGCCTGTGTCTCCTATTGGATAAACCTACACAGAAGGCAGAGAGATGGGGGCCAGGGAGATGTAGCTTTTTGGGATGCACAGCAGAGTAGGGAAAAGGCATAGTGATAACAAAAGCCAATAGGCAGGTGACTGACACAGGTGCTTTAGCACATATGTACTCTTCTGTCCACAACAAGTGAGGTATACACTTACCAAAACAGCGGTGTGTCATCATTTTCTCCATTATATGGAATGAGCTCATTTGGGGACATAGGCAGATTAAAACAGAAGGTATCAAATTTATGCCAGGTCTTAGTTAAGTCTTTCAAATGTACACCATGTGTTCCTCAAACTGTGAAAGAGACCAATGGTAAAAGCTATACTCCTCCTGGTGCCCATTCCCTAACCCAAGTTAAATCCAGGCAAAGAGACAAGGAAAAGGTGAAGGCTTTTTCAGGTAACATTAAGAACTGAGTTCCATCCTATTAATAATTTTGGCACAGGTTGACTTGACAGGACCATTCCTTGGCTTGAATTTCCATTTTCTCCTTCAGATATCTAGGTAAATACTACTTAATATTTCATATTACTTTATATTTTCAAAATGTTAGTCATTACCTGAAATGTTTTACCACTTGCTAAATAACAATTAAATATTAACCACAGATCCAAATTTGGTGGCTGCATTTACATGTGTCTTTAATTATTTGTTGACTTGTGTCAGTACTTGGGACTACTCAAGAGACAGCTGCCCCAAGGGACTTTACAAGTGATTATAGGCTTATTAGAAAAGAGAGAGAAAAGCCTCCCAGTGCTGTTCTCTACCACTTGCAAATCAAATAGCTTAAAAAAAAATGGTGTGCTATGAGTGGAAAGATTTTTCAAGTATATGCAAGCATATACTACACGTAGACACTCATACTGGTCCCATTTAGTAAACAGAGAAAAATAAATAATAGAATCCTGCAAGTGTTCTCAACTCCATATTTCTTTAAAATAACTTAGAATCTCTGTAAGCTATAACCTTCTACCAAATCCATATGGGATTTTCGTGAATGGTAAAATCTAATGCAGGAAATATTATTTATATGTGGGCATATTAGCACACAGTTGCCAAAACTTCATTTGTTAAAAATATTATGGCTGAATATGCATATTAAATGATAAAGTTTTAAAAAGTTACTGTCTTCAAGGAACTTATATACTGGGGCAAGTGACATAGAGTCAAATATCTATAATATACCACGTATTTATATATTCTCCAAATCTACATTTTTAATGGTCTCTCAAGCTTTCAAATCAGTCTTGAGATAAACCAGAAGAGCATCCGGTTCTGCATCTGCTGAGATGAGAAATCAAATTCATAATCATAACACACAGCAAATTATTCTCACTGCCAACAACAATGTGGATGCAGTTAATTTCCACTGATTAACAACTTTTGAGAATCAGGATTCAGACCATTATACTATAAAATTTGTCTTGCTAATCCAAATGAATTACTCTGACTTGCCAGGAAATATCAAAAAAAATTAAGACAGCTGATTTTTCTCAACAATTAAGAAGAAAACAATATGCCATTAATTCCAACAGAATATGATTGATGAAAATAATACAAGTGTACTAACTGACTTCTGAGAAATTTTGTATTTTTCAGATATTTTTCTCCTGAAAGTAATTTATGAAATATGTAACTGCTCTATATCTGTGTAAGACTTATGTTTTTTACAAATATAAAAACTGTAGGTAAAGCGATATTTTAAAAATTATTTTAGCCTACAATTTCTCTCTAGAAAAATACATTTGCTAGTCTAGGTAAATATGAGTGGTCTGGGGTACAAATCTGGGGGTGATCAGGAAGGGAAAGAAAGTGATAAAAGAAAAAAGTGGGGGGACTTCAACAGGACACAGGCATCAATGTGAAGGGCCTTTAATGGCCAAAAATGAAAACCTTAAGCAGCAAAATTAACTGTAGTATTAGTTTATAACCTGAAGGATTCTTGAAACCCCGTAAGTCCATAGCAGTGTAAATGGTGGAATATTTTTTCTTACCAAAGAATGTGTACATACAATCTTCTCTACCACCCCGCTCTAGGAGACAGCTTAATTCCCTTTCCCCTGAAAGTAAGCCAGACTTAGTCACTGACTTCCTACAAACAGAGCATGAAAAAGAGAGGGAGTTGGGGGCCTGGGTGGGTGGGGTAGAGGGATTGAGCAAAAAAGAAAAAAAAAGAGAAAAAAATCTCATGCACATGGACGGGAGTGTGGTGATTGCTGAGGGCGGGGTTGGGGGTGGGAGAGTGGTGGAGGAGGGTATGGGGGAATAAATGGTGATGGACAGACTTGACTTGGGATGGTGAACAGACACTACAGTGTACAGATAATGTGTTATAGGATTGTGCACCTGAAACTTGTGTAATTTTCTTAACCAATATCACTGAAACCAGAAAAGTCAGTGTCTGTGCTGCCTGTCACCACCAGAACCAGTGAGCAGAGACAGGGATCGAATCTTCAGGGGCAGTTTAGTCAGCTGCCCGGCCATCTGAGAAGACGGTGGACTATGTACCGAAAAAGACCATTTATATTTCCTTTTCAGACATTCTTTTTTATAAGGAGGGAAAAAGTGTGTAGGTAAGGGGTTTGGAATGCGGGGCGAGGGGGGAAGGTGTAGGTAAGGATTTCAGTCAGGCAATTTTCCTAGCACTTTTTAAAAAATCTGTGTCCTGGGTGATATTCTTTATTTGTGTCCTGTGTCCTACGGGATGCTCTACCTGTGTCCTGCATGGCAGCAGGTCTCACCCTGGAGCACGATGGCTCAGGTGCCATCTCGACCGCTTGCGGTCCTCCCGGGGCACTAAAGTGGAACTGCTTATGGCTTCCCAAAGTCAGGGTGGGTCATACCTTCAGCTCCTGAAACAATAGCTTTTTACATACATTAACTTCTAAGCTTCTTAACTATTACTTAAAACTAACATTTTCCAACTGTTGAGTTCCCCCATCATCACCCCAACAAATTCAGTAAAAAGGAAAAAAAATGAGATTTAAAAAAAGGGTATGAAAAGGGGGAAATGGTAATTTCAGAGTGGAAAAACCAGGCAATATCACTTTAACCAAGTGACCGAAGTTAACATTACTAGTGATGAGTCTGTTGCTGTCGCACGCCCCAATATGATGAGGCAGTCACCTTCCTCACGTAGTGTTCTTCCCTGAAACCCACCGCCCCAATCTAACCAGGGAAACAACAGACTAAGAGAAACAGTCTACAAAATATCTGACCATTACACCTCAGAACTGTTGAGATCACCAAAACTAAGGAAAGACAAGAAATTGTTGCAGATTAGTGAAGAATAGAGAGAGATGTACTAACTGCAATGTGTGGTGTTCTGGGTTGGGTGATATAGAAAATAGAAATTAGCTAAAAAACTGGTGAAATTCAAAGAAAATCTGTAGTTTAGTTAATAGTATTTTACCAAGACTGATTTCTCAGTTTTGACAAATGAACCACAGTTATATAAGACATTGTTAATATAAGGTAAGCTGGGTAAAAGTAAACAGCAATTCTATTATGTCCTTGCAATTTTTCTTAACAAAAATTAGTCCGAGATAAAAAAATTTAATTACAACCAAATGAAAAACACAACACATGCAAACAAAAACAAAATAAATAAAAGAATGAGATGAAAATGGGTTTGCAGATCTAAGGAAATAAAACAGGCATTAAGATTTCTAAGAAGAACTAGCAATAATATAGAGCCAGCTAAGTATGGAAGAGATACTACTGAAAGCCAATTACCATATATATTTAAAAAAAAAAAACTACAATTCTCCTTCTTCTCTTTGTTTCCTTTACTGCTAACAGAGGATATTTCGCTTCTGACACTTAGGTTACCAAATGTGTGCGGCTTGAAAGAATTGGGAGCAGGGTTGGGAAACAGAGCTGACTGCAGGTTGTGGTGGGAGAAATCTAGGAAGAAAGAACTTGAGTTGAATAGGAAGTACCTTTAAAAAAAAAGACTGCAAGAAGAATACTGTAGAAGAACGCCAATGCCTCGGAAAGCAACAGATGTGTTTGGAATCTTCAGAAAAAGACAAGAATAAAAGTGAGAAAATAGAGCAGCGATAGACGTGGAATTCACTCTGTTTCTGCTGTCATGTCCCTGGATTTCACAGGCAAGACAAAAGGATGGGAAACAGCCCTTCAGACAACTTGCAGAACTACACAGAGCATGCAAACACTAAAAGCACAAGAATGTACAAAAATTGGAAACGTAATCTATGAAGCACACTTAGAATATAAACCTGTTTTGCATATAAAATAAAAGGCTAAATTCAATAAAGAAAATAGGTTGGATCTCTTCACCTTCAAATATTAAAGACCAGAAGACATAAATTAGAAAAGATATTTATAAATGCATAATCTTCTCTTTCCTTTCCAATGGGGAAGGAAATTTTCTTTTATTTAACTGTCACACTATAAAAATTTTCAAATGTGTTACAAGCTAAACCTAAATATTTGATGTCATTACTCATTTTTCCAACTCTTGATTACTCTCAAACTCAAGATTAAAACACATTTGGATAAGTGCAATAGGATTCCTAAAGTATTTGAGAATTTACAGTTCTGTTGCAAGCAACAACAAAATCTTGGAACAAACTGGTTTAGACAACAAAGGAAGTTTTCTAATGACTCAAGGCTCATCTCACAATCCCATGGCTCCGCTTGGCCTCCCCTGGGTTTAGTGGACATACAATCTTGCTTCACACTCTTGGTAATAAAAGTGGCTGCAGAAGTTTCAGGCCTGACATCTGTACACCACCAAAGTCTGGGTAAAAACAATAAAACTAGGCAGCACATTTGATGAGAAGCTTGTTTTTCCCAGAAGCCCGAGCAAACAACTTTTTGCATGTTATTGGCTCTGCTGGGTTATGTTCTCATCCCATTCATCACGCTGGCTTCCCCCACTCCCTAACAGGTTTCTCCTGGGAGCATATCTTAATAAATCATTTGCACCTAAATCTGACCAAGCAGCTCCTTGTAGTAGACCCTTCCCTAAGACACAAATGCAATCAAACCTCATGCCAGTTGATCCTTGAAAGCCCTGAGCTGTTCCTTCCCACTCTCACGTCTCTACAAAGGCTGGCATTTCATGCTGTAACCAAAACATTCTTCTTTTCATTACACCCTTTCCCTGGTCTGTGCTGCTTCTTTTCTGGCCAAACCTCCTAGTCCTCCAGCAGCTCTCAGATCTCTTCCATGTGCCCTCTGAAAACATCACTCACAATAAACTGCTCTTTACCCACAACCTGCTTAGAGTCCTGCCACAGGGAAGCCCCGGTTGAAGCATGATCCATTCCCATACGCCATTTCCCCTTCCCCCTTTTCTCAAGAGAGGATAACTCATTTTTCTATCTTCTCTTACACTGGAATCTAGAAATAAAGCTGGCAATCTCCTTTTAATTACTTCTGTATGTTCTAGATCTCACTGTAAGAATCTGAATTTCTTTTGAAGTGTCTTATCTCTACACAGGAGGGAACCAAGGAAATGCCAACTGTATTTAGCTGAATGGGGCATATACAGCTGGGATATACTATTTCCTTATATCTATTATAGGCATTTTTCTAAAATAAATGCTTTGTGGCTTGGATTATCTGTCCTGGTTTTCCGATGCTCCTCCCTCATTTGTTACCCACCAAATCCTAATCACATCCCACAGTTGAAAAGTAGCACCAAAAACTCAGTCTCCCACTCCATCCCCAATGTGAGCGATATTCTGGGTGATTCTGATGCCCATGAGATGACAAACCCAAAGCCCTTGAGGAAAAAAAACATCAAGAACCACAACACCAGTCACTTCTCCACTCAACCTATCGCTCTCATAGACAAATTCCCACTCTTATCACCCAGAACTGTTCCACCCCTGAAATCTCAAATTCAGAATATTTTACCCCTTAAAAGTTCTCATTACAAGAAAAAAACTGTAACTATGTATAGTGACAAATGTTAAGACTTATTATGGTGATCATTTTGCAATATATGCAAATTTCAAGTTGGTATGTTATACATCTGAAACTAACATGTTGTTATATGTCAATTTACACTTCAATAAACCTTTTTAAATTATAAAAACAGATCATACCATTCAAACAGGAGTATCCGACCTTGACACAACTATCACTCCAATATGCACATGCATTTTCCCCTCCCACCAAACTAACAGTCTTATGATTTCTAAGCCATGACTCCATCAGCTGCCCCCATTTTCACTTAAGCTATTATATACTTCCTGGGCCTTTTAACAAAAACTTTTTAACATTTTGAGCTTATTTTTTAAAAAAGACTAAAACAACAGTTTTCTATTCCTTGTTGCCAAGTTGATCCTGATGACTACAGATGGGCTAGCTTAACTTACATGTAATTAAATTAGTATCTAATTTGTCAGTTTGTAAATATCTAAGAACAATGTTTAGCAATTGATGTGGTTACATTAGAAGTTAATATTTTCAGTGAGCCTCGTCATGAGGACAGGAAAGAAGACTAGGTATAGCACGCTAGGTACAGCATGCTAAGATTTCAATAAGGCTTTGGGTTTTCTCTTTCCTAAAAAGATAAAACTGTGGTAGAAAGGCCTACTATTCCCAATTAGCACTTAATACGACCAAAGATAAAATGAATGGTCAGCCAATATCCCTAAAGAATTTAGCGTAAAATTAACATTAGTATTTATTATTTAAAATTCTATGAGGAAATGAAAAAGAACTCCTTTCAATTGAGAACATTAAGTACGTATCCTCTGAAAAAGAATGGAAGGAGGAAAGCTCCCCACACCCCTCCAGACCCCACTTACTCTATCAATGGGCATGTGGAATTGGAGATCAATCCAGTTGTCACTGGCACTTACGCAACACTGAACCACTGAAGCAAGCGGGTTCCTGTTGATATCTTCTGAACAGTTCCTTCTCCAGAAACGCCAGGATTTTTTTTTAATGGGCTACACAATGCTGAGGTCAAAGAGAGGGGGCTTGTCTCATTTCCATAATCAGCATTCCTCAACCATACAACATGCCCATGGCTTAAAACTGATTCCAGAAACAACAATCCATTACTTGTTAAAGTGAGAGTACCCTTTCTGAGGCTGGAAAACTAGTCAAAGTTCACAGTGACTTTCCACGGGCCCAAAGATTTTCATACTGAGTGTGGACCCACTATTCCTAGAGAAATGGAGGAAAGCTGGAGGGAACGATTGAATGAAGCAGGGGTTCCTTCAGGTTAATCTTGGAGCAATCTCCAGGAAAATATCCTGTGTTCAAAAAGAAAGAAATGAGAATTGTGAGAACCACCTGGGAAGAACAAGAAGCTCTCAACAACTCCTTGAAGTGATTCTGTAGAAGGCATTGATCTATCCCCTTACTTCTACTGTACCACAAGCTCTAGTCAAAATACGAGGGGAAGAAATTTTTCCCCGGCACACTGTACAGTCTGTTCACATGCATCTTCAGAGGTGCAGATTTCAGAGGCTTATTTTTATCCATTACTTCACCAAGCTTTCATATATTTTCCACCAGGTTCCTATTCTAGTAAAATGTGTAATTTTTCACATGCTCTGCACACACCATATGCCAGGTCACAGCTGTCCTCCACAGACACTGATTTTAAATTGGTGAGGGAGTAAAAGTATCTTTCTAATGGTCATCCTTCTTACCAGAAGAGGTTTGGTATAAAAATTTAGATAAGAACAAGTGCAGAAGAACATGTAGTTTGGGATTTTAAAAAATATTGCCAAAATGGTGGCATAGGTAGATACATTTTGCCTCCTCGCACAACCAAAAGGACAACAACAAATTTAAAAACAAAACATAATCAGAACTGCCAGAAAATCAAACTGTATGTTAGTCCGGCAACCAACAATTAAAGAAGAAAACATTCATCCAGTCTGGTAGGAGGGGCAGAGATGGGCAGCTGAGGTAGAGAGGATGTATGGCAAGGCAGTGGCTAGAGGACTGGGCAGATGAGGTGGCAGTTGGTGGACCGGGTGGCCCCACATTTGCATGCAGGTAAACTAGGAGGAACAACTAGGGAGCAAGACAGATAGTGCAACCCAGGGTTCCAGTGCAGGGAAAGAAAGCCTCAAAACCTCTGGCTGTAAAAACCTGTGGGAATTGTGGTGTCAGGAGAAACTCCAAGCCTCATAGGAGAGTTTGTTGGAGAGATCCACAGGATCCTAGAATGTACACAAAACCACACACTCAGAAATCAACACCAGAAGGGCTCAATTTGCTTATGGGTAGTGATGGAAGTGACTGAAAGTTGGCTGAGAGCCAAGCAAGTGACATTGTTCCCTCTTGGACCCCTCCCCCGTATAGCACCACAATGCAGTGATGTGGGTTGCCCCTTCCTGGTGAATACCCAAGAATCCATGCAGCCCTTACAATGTAACACGTACTCAGAGACAAAAAAATAAGGCCCAAATGAAAGAACAGATCAAAGCTCCAGAAAAAAAAATATAGTAAGCAATGAAGAGATAGCCAACCTATCAGATGTACAGTTCAAAGCACTGGTACTCAGGATGCTCACAGAAATGGTTGACTATGGTCACAAAATAGAGGAAAAAGTGAAGGCTATGCAAAATGAAATGAAGAAAAATATACAGAAAACCAACAGTGAGGGGAAGGAAACCAGGACTCGAATCAACATTTTTGAGAAGAAGGAAGAAATAAAGATTTGACCAGAATGGAATAAAGAAACAAGAATTCAAAAAGTGAGAAGAGGCTTAGAAAATTCTGGAACAACTTTAAACATTTCAACATCTGAATCATAGGGGTGCCTGAAGGAGAAGAGGAAGAGCAAAAAATTGAAAACATATTTGAAAAAATAATGAAGGAGAACTTCCCTAATCTAGCAAAGTAAATAAACTTCCAGGAAGTCCAGGAAGCTCAGAGAGTCCCAAAGAAGTTGGACTCAAGGAAGCACACTCTGAGGCACATCATAATTATATCACCCAAGATTAAAGATAAGGAGAGAACCTTAAAAGTAGCAAGAGAAAGGGAGACAGTTACCTACAAAGGAGTTCCCATAAGACTGTCAGCTCATTTCTCAAAAGAAACCTTGCAGGCAAGAAGGGGCTGGAAAGAAGTATTCAAAGTCATGAAAGCCAAGCACCTACATCCAAGATTACTCTACCCAGCAAAGCTATCATTTAGAATGGAAGGGCAAATAAAGAGCTTCCCAGATAAGGTCAAGTTCAAGGAGTTCATCACCACCAAGCCCTCATTATATGAAATGTTAAAAGGACTTATCTAAGAAAAAGAAGATAAAAAATTATGAACAGTAAAATGATAAAACACAATTCTAAACAACTGAACCTAAAAACAGAAACAAAAATGAGCTAAGCAAACAACTAGAACAGGAACAGATTCAGAGAAATGGAGATCACATGGCGGGTTGTCAGTGGAAAAGAGGAGAGAGGAGAATTGGGGAAAAGGTACAAGGAATAAGAAGCATAAATGGTAGGTACAAAATACACAAGGAGAGGTTAAGAATAGTATAGGAAATGTAGAAGTCAAAGAACTTACATGTATGACCCATGGATTTGAACTAAGTGGGGGGCAGGGGTGCAGTGTGGAGGGGTTGAGGGGCAAGGAATTGAAGAATTTATTTTAAATTCATAGCAAGTGGCAATATCTTAGTATAAACCACCTGCCATTAACCTCATTCCACATGTCATGGAGGATGTGAATATGGCCCAGGTACACCCTTTGACCAGTTTATTCTCCTTCTCAAATATTCAATAAATTCATGTTACCCACGGACACAATTGTTTCAAAATATAATTTAAGATATCAAGATCTGGTTCCAGGCTACATTTTTAAAAAATCACTACCTTTCATCACCAGTCTTCCTACACTCCAGGAATCTGATCAGAGTCTCCTGAATGTGTCCTGAGCTCAGCCCAGGCTGTTTCCTCCACCTGTGATGCCTTTTATGTCAACACCTGCCTGCCAGAGCCCTCTCCGTCTTTCAAAGTCACACAGAAACCCCATGTCTTCCATAAAGTTTTTTGAGATCCTCCTCCAAACTACTTTCCTTTACATTCCTATCACAATGTCATGTCTTCTACTGTGGCATTTATTATACTTGGTGCCTTATAAGATATTAGATTAAGCCCATGGCTGACTGAGACTTTTTTCTTTACACACACATATGCACACATGTGTGCTCCACCTGGCAGAGGTCAGAGGCAACCTGTAAGATGGCCCCAGGGATCTGCCTCCTAAAATTCACACCCTTATGTAATTCCATCCCCCCTGAATCTAAGCCAGATCTAGTGACTCACTTCTAACAAATACAGGATACAACAAAAGTGATGAGATACTTCTTCCAGGATTTGGTTACAAAAAGATTGATTTCCATCTTGGAGGCTCACTTGCTCTCTTGTTCTGAGGGAGCCAGCTGCCAGCTGTGAGCTGCCCTATGCAGATGTCCACATGGAACAGAACATAGGGAGGCCTCTTGCCAATAACCAGCAACAAACTAAAGCCCTCAAGACCAAGAGCCCAGAGGGACTTAATCCTTTTAACAACTGAGTGTGTGAACTTGAAGTAAATCCTGCTTCTATCAAGCCTCCATAGGAGACTGCAGCCCTTGCTGACACACTGACTGCAGCCTCTTGAGAGGCCTTGAGCCAGGTGCACTCAGCCGTGTTACGACACATTCCTGACCTACAGAAACCAGGTGCTAACTAAGGTTTGTTCTTTTAAGGTACTGCATTGTGGGTTAATTTGCTACACAACAGATAACTAATACAGTAAGGGTACAATGTGTGAATTGTATTTTATGATATATATTTGCAATGAAAGGGATATCTATATCCAAAAAAAGGTACAAAATCTTTACCTATGTTAAAGCTATAAAGAAAAAGCCATGAACACTTTGGTTTATAATTCAAAAGAGTTGAGCTGTCACTGTGCCAGGAATTTATAACCAGAGGGAGTTCTAGGAAAAACTCATTTCTGAATATTCACTATCAAAAGGGTGCTATCCATTCCCAGCACCTAACACTAGTCATGAGAAATGATGTAGAGGCTGTGGATACAAACAGTAAAAGCCCTTACTCTACAAAAGCTCTATAAATTCAGATATTAGAATTCTTGCTTGATAAGGTAAAAGTCTAATGTTCAAAGCACTGCCTCACACAGTATGAATGCCACCTGTCTTTAACTTAAGCACACACTACAATGCCACTCTGCTAAAGAGAGGAAGAATGAAATGGGGAGTTTCCTGGAGAGACTTATGCAAAGATGTGTTATTTGCAAAACAGCCCATAGAGCATAGATGTATTAATACAGACTTTAGAAAAAACAAACTTCTAAACGCTTCCAAGGATTTAGCTATGATCTCATGGTGAAACTCCCTAAAATAAAAAATGACATAAAGGATTGAATCTCTCAAATTCAATATGAATAATAATATCACAGATAATTCTGTCTACCCCACAAAGGACAGAAAAAGCCAAAAAAAAAAAAAAACACCTCTGTGACAAAAAATTTCTCTAAACTAAGATTTTGAAAAGAGAATAACCGAAGTTGAAAAGGTATTATCAAGGATGAATTCAAAATAAGGATATCACAGGCTTTAAATAAAACATCAGAAAGAAGAATTCCAGTTTGACGTGAGGCTGAGATGGAGTTCAGCATGAGGGAGGCTTTGCAAAGCCACATTTGCAGCTTGTGCTGGGAGAAGGATGAACTCTGCTGTTTGTCACATGTTTAACAGTGAACAGAAAGTAAAATTCTTATTTTGTTTGCATCTTCCATTTTTTAAAAAATGTAGTTCTTTAAGCTAAAAATGATAGAACAAAAAATGTCAAAGGGGAACTGAAAGCCCAGGTAGAGAAATCTCTAATTCCTGGGCCCGGATTAAACAACATAAGATGTAAAAAGAACTTGCTTTGCAGTTGTAATTATGGTGTCCTTGTCAAATTTCTCAAGGTTGTTCCCATAGGCAATTTTTAAACATGATATACACTGCTAGGGATAAACTTAGCTGCTAATTTTCTTGAGTCACACAGACACCCCTGGACAAGCCAGTCACAGAGTGAGCTGATAGGCAGTTACTTTACATCCATTGCAGTTGTCCCTCACTATATCATGGTTCACTTATTTCAGCTTCACTGTATTGTGGGTTTTTAAAAATATATATATCTAATTCTGTCTCGTGGAGTTTTTGCTATATTGCAGGATTTTGTGGTATATAGGTATTTATATATGAATAAATGTAGATGAAGAGTGAAACAGTAAATCACAGCTGGAAAAATTTATGGCCAGAAGTGGTCCACAATTACAAGGGATTCTCTCCTGATGAAATCCATCACTCTGCGGTAGCTAAGGCTGTGAAGCTGGCAAAACTACTGGGAGGAGATGGCTTCAATGATATGACTCCTGACGACATGAATGACGTGATCGATGTCCACTCACAACCGTTGACGGAGGAAGACCTGATGGAGATGACCAAGTCAGCGAGTGAAGAAGAGGATGAGGAACAAGATGAACTATGGGTTGGAGAAGAGGAAGAGGTTAGCCTAACACTCGATTGTCTTGCAACCATGGTCAGAATGGCCAAAGAACTTCAGCAAGTGGCTGAAGAATGGGACCCCCAGAGGCTTCGTTTGTTGCACTTCGTAAATACAGTCGAGAGTGGCATGTCAGTTTATAAAAACCTTCCCACTCAGAAGAAAAAGCAGCGCCAGCAACTCCCCATAACTATGTTCATCACTCGGATGAAGAGATCAGTTACGCCTATGCCTTTAGCGGAAATAGAAGTTACAGCCCAGGGCAAAGATACTGCCCCACCTGATGAAGCGCCTGATGAAGCGGTGCCTTCAGAAGAGCTATAATGCTCTTCTTGGCTGTGCAGTACATTCATCTCATCGTCATCACCTTCATCGCCATCAGTACTGCACAGCTACATAATTCATGATCTTCATCATTCAAGTTGTAGTATACTTCACTGGTGAGTACTCATATAGAATTTTATATGTTGTTAAAATTACGTAGGTTTAAGAGTGTAGAAAGTGTTAAGAGCATATGAAGTGTTTATAAGAGTGTGGGAAAGGTTAATAAGAGAGTGGGAAAGGTTTATAGGAGTGTGGGAAGGGTTTTTAAAGCCTTAAAATATATATAAATAATAAAATAAATATAACGCCGCTACTTTGTGGATTTTCACCTATCGCGGGAATCTCTGGAACATAACTCCTGCGATAGGTGAGGGATCACTGTACTGGGTTTTTAATGCTGGGTGCATTCTGATTGGGTGGCATCTCCACTGACTGGCTCGTGCCCCACCCTTAAGGGTTGTTAAATATTTTAAATATACTTTCACTCATGGACAAATATTAAGCCCATAACTATGTAGACAAAAGCTAATTCTAGCATTTAACTCTCCAGAAACAATTATGGCAACGAAGAGAGTACAGTATAGACCATAGCTATCTGATAATGGCCAGGCAGAAGGAATTTAAAGATGCCATAAATGAACTTGCTGAGAAGGACCAGTAATGAATAAGACTGTTGGGTGCAGAGCCTGGTTGTTAGGTCTATGGCACTGGTCAGAAATGGGAATAAAAACTCTTGGGCAGGTTGGACAATTAAACAAATTATTTGTATAAAATGCTTAGAGCCTTGGCAGGGTGGCTCAGTTCGAGGGTCATCTCAGACCAAAAGGTTATGGGTTTGATCCCCTGTCAGGTTGCATTAGGGAGCAACCGATCAATGTTTCTCTCTCACATCAATATTTCTCTCTCCCTTCCTTTTTCTCTAAAAATCAATAAAAAATAACCCCTGATGAGGATTTTATAAAGTGCTTAGAACAGTATCTGACATATACTACCTATACAATAAATTTTAATGATAATAAAAGTCTTGGGATTCAGGAATGAGTTCCCCTTACCAGTAATTACGTGATGGAGTTTTATAAATTGCCAAAAGCTTTTTGCTTTATAATCAAAAGGGATAAAAGTCTTGGGAATAAAAAAATTCATGTTTTTATCTACAGGTCTCACAGGCAAATAATGCATTTCAGAGGAAAAAAGTTAACAACCAAAAACATCTTACCTCTTAGAACTTTGTTCCCTTGTACCCACGAGGAGATGATCTTTCCAGTAATCTCCTAAGTCTGAAAATAGGGTACTTTTTATACTCTATCTGATTTTGAAATTGACTCTAGAATTATACATGCTTTATATTTACTGAGCTATTGCTTTCAGAAACGGTTTTGTAATATACACTACTGCTAGCCAGGTTTGGAAATCCTTCCATCCTTCAAGATCACCAGCATTAGATACTTAAAATATTTTGCAAATAAAAAGGGACATTTTTGTCTTGTATTAATTTGCATTTATATTTTAAGGAAATGAGATATATTTACTAAATACTTTATCTTGTCGCCTACATTACTTAGAAGTATAGCTTGAGGATTTTTTGCAATTATATCAAAAGTTTTGGTAAAAATCGCTTATATAATTATAGGTAAATGATCATTAAATGTTTTAGGTTTTTTAAAAATATAGCACAGCTATTAAAAGGTACAAAATTCTTTGGAGATCAGATAGATGGTTAAATCAACTGGTTCAAAGATTACATAAATTAAGAAAGTCTATTTCAATAAGGGAAAAAAAGTTTTTTAAATACTTTAAATGCAGACTGAGGTAGGAACTGGGTGGTCGGGGGCAGCATGAAGGGAAAGGCCCAGTTTAACCATAATAGGTTTCAAAAAATATGGCTAAGGTAGTCCCAAAACAATAAGTAAATTTTAAATATATAACTGGACACAGAATGTTCAATAAAGTACTGTGTTTGGTCTAAGATTGTGATATTTTCCAAGAAATACTTTCCTAATTTGAAATGATGTCAAACCTGATCATCCTATAGATAGAAATATTACCAGAGTCAGTTTTAGTAACACTGATTTTGTATAACTGATGGGCCTTCTAGTGATTACAGCTAAGGGAGATGGAGGACAGAACAGAAAGAGAAGGCAAGAAGGTTTTTCTCTTCAGAAGGTGTTCTCTGCAATGCCTCCAATTTAGGTGAAATTAGATAAAAAGAACATCATTTGTCAAAGATGGTGTATGGGACAGAACCTGTGTGGTTGTGAGGAAGACATCCTGCATGACACAGAGAACATTAAAGTAATCAAGCTGTTAAGCATACGTTTGCACATCTCCAGTTTGTATCTTAATATCATGTTGGTTGGAGATCAGTAGTTTAAATGGCTGATAAGGAGTGATGTACAACTAAAGACTACAAGATTCTAAGGTCAAGAGCAAAGGAAGAGCAAATCTCACTACCTAGAATGTGAGAATAAGCCTCTGAGGAGACATTGAACAGTTTTAACAGAGAAAAATCCTGAAACTGAAGACACAATAAGAAGCTATACTTGCTGGCCTCATTTTATTCTTCAACAAAGAGCGATGCAGTCGAGTGAGTTATCAGAGACCTGATAGTAATGAACATCCAGAGTGAAGAAAGCCTTCAAGGGTAAGGTCTATCTCAAAAGAAAGAAATACCCATGTTTTTAACAAGCATGGAGTCAATGAGGACCTAAAATATGTATTGGGGACTTTGATTTGGAATAAATTAGAGGGATTTTTAGTACATAAATACCACAACCAAATACAAATGAAAGGTATGCATATATCAGAAAGATAGTATTGTGTTGGAATGGAGAACCCAAAGTTTAAAAAAAAAACAGAATAGCAAGATTTTTAGAATGACATATGTTTTTAGCTCCAGTTAAGTGGAATAAATTTGGACTTTAGTTTTCCCTAGAAACCATGTCAGAGACCTAGAAAGTGTACCCAAGGGCCAGTGTCACCTGTTGAAACAGACTGGGATTTTTCTCCTGACTATGTAATTTAGTTTTCCCAGAGCTTAAAATGTCAACGCTCTTTGGTAGCCCCTGTACAACTACCGAGGAGCCTCTTAGAGACATTTATTCCTAGCAGGTGGAAGGGAAGTGTTTTCATGTCTAGAGTTGGAAGTCAGTTACAGAGATCCATTCAAAGCCTCAAAGAAGATGCATTTAACATTGACACTGAACACTTACTAAATCTGCAAAAGTTCTAAAGAAATAAAAGTATAACTCATAAAACGTGAGGATGGGAGAGTAGCTACTGGCTGAATCCTCAGAGATCAAATAGGGCTGAAATTAAGAATCCAGCTGGAGTCTTTCAATTGCCAAAACACTGCAGAAGAAAGTGAATTTGAGCTCTAAAGCTGAGGCACAGACAGACAAGACTAAAATGTAGAAGATCTTAAATTGGTCTGAGAGGCAGAGTAGGCAAGATAGTCTTCATATAATAGGCATCTGCTAAATCAGTTGAATCCATGTTTAGTTCTGACAAGAAACACTCTCCTAATATCCCAGCTAGCAGATAATTTGGTCTATTAAATTCACTCATTTTCCAAGATGCTAATATGTTATTTGTCTTCATTTGTACTCGTCTTCCTCTCTGGTTGCTACAAAGCTGTCACACAATATGCACAGGCTTTTCACAGCATTCTAGATTCTTTCTGTGATCTCAGGGTTCTCTGTTTTCCCTATTATTTCTACATGTCTCAGCTCTAGAACATTCTCAACTACTTTCAGTTTTATGGTGAGCTATCCTTTAAATTGCTTCCAAGTTCTTTTACAAATCCTTGATGATCACCCCAGGAAACAGGCAAGGCAGGTTACCCCCTGCCTCTTTTAAGATGAGGAAACAGGTGCTAGAAGTGAACAATGAATACTTAATGAATAAGTAACACAGAAAGGCATCACATTAGACATCTGCCATGCCCCTCTCATATCCCTCAGCCCACACTTCAGCTCTGGCCATTGCTGAGTCAACTGTAAGCTGTGCGCAGGTGTTCTTGCGGGCACCTCATCTCAACTAGGTTGTGTGTCTGCCTTGCTTCGATTATCTGCTCTCTAGTAAGAATCTTAAAGGAGAGAAAATTAATAATCTCCAGTGTAATTTAGCCTGTGGGGGTCATGCTGCTTCTCTCTTCTGTGTCTCAGGTCAACAGTTCTGAAGGATCTTCTTACATGGTTCCTTAAGGCATCCCCACCAGGACTAAGCCCCAGTTGCCCACAGGGATAGCCGACTCAACTTTTGCACTTTTGCATTAGCTCTCTCTCCTTCCCCATTTCACCCTTCTCAGGGTCCCCTCCCCTATTACCTGGGTTTACATCCCCAAATCACTCACTAGCACAAAAGATTTATTTCAGGCTCTGCTTCTTGGAGTAAACTAAATTACAACAGACTACAAATACATTCTTTCGATTTTCTGGTTTATTTTTCTTATTACCCTATTAATCACTAGGCCTAAAATTCAGTATTCATCTTTTTTTTCCCATTTACAATCACAGGCAAACAACAGCTATAAGAATTAATATTTGACACCAAATATAACCTCTTTAAGCTCTGTAGAGCCTTGCACACATTGGGTGCTTAATATGGCAAATTTTGTTACCTTTATGGTTGAGAATGTTCAAGAAGAATGATGCCTATGTAAATACAAAGACAAATACGTGAGTTGCCCTTCTGTAGACTTTAGAGAGCTGGAAGCCGCCATCTTTACCCAATGGCATTTCTAGGGTCAGTCTATAAAAGCTCCATGTCTATAAAACTTTCTGGTTGGCTTCTTTTGATCTTATGTTTTCTAATAAAAAAATAAAATTTCTATTTTTATGGCTTCTTATTTTAGATATTGATGGCTACTTTAAACAGTCTCACTGAATGAAGAAAACAGAATGATATCTTTATAACTTTGAGGTTTTTAATAGCAATAATATCAATATTTACCAATTGTAATGACACAAACATATATATTAATGGGGGCTTGGCTTCCACAAATTTTATAAAGATGGAACATGGTTTCGTATTTGTTTGCTTCTGGTACAAAAAATAAATGAAATCTCTTGAACGAAGTACAACACTGCTATCATCGTCACATTCCAGCAGAGAATTAAGAAAACCAACTTCTGAATGTCTAACTCTTCTTGACTTGGAAAGGGCAAATCTAAGTATAAATAATAGTAAAAAGGAAAAATTTTACTCAGCTTGTGCAGACAATCAGATCATTTGACCACAGCGCTTCTGATTTAAGGGCCAACAAAGATCATTTCATAATATTTGACAGATACCAGAAACCAAGCAGTCTGAATATAAACATTGCTGTGATTTCTTGTCACTAAAGACTGAGATGCAGTGTGTTATAAAAATGAAGAAAAGAAACTAGACCCCGCTTCTGGATCTTAGATATATCACTTGAAACATCCATCACTGTGGCACAACTGATTGAATTTTTCCCTTGCCTTTTCTAAAGAACATATATACAGCCTATATACAGTGGCCAAGGAATCAATTTCTCTCAAAACATAAAATAGAGATACCTATAAAAAGTTATCAGTTAGTATTTTATGGGCTGAACACCAGAATCCATGATTAATAGCTTAATAAAATTATTAAAGAACATTTAAATTGCAGTTTATTCGAACATAAAAAATAGTAGGTCATTTCATTTGAAAAATAATAAAGTAAAATCTATTTCCATAACTGCTCTTAATTCTTCAGGGAAAAAAATACACTTGACTCTTAAAAATTCTTCTTGAAGCTCTGTGCAATTTACTCTTTAGTCAGAAAGTAAAATACCTTTGTTCCAATAAGCCTATTCTTTGACTTCATATTTCATTAGAATGTAAGTTCTCATGGCTATTTTATTATGGCTTTCCCTATTCCTCAATGTTATCATCAAAATTAGATTCATTTTTATATGACTATTTTGGTAAAAACAAAGTTATAAAAGTATTCTAATTACTTAATAAAATCTTATATGTTGACATAGCTATAAATACTAGCACTACATATTCAGAAAAGAGCAGGAATTCATTAAAAGAGCAACAATGATTGAAGTCGACATCAGAAATGGCCAGGATGGGTGGTCGGTCACATTTTAATGACACAGATGGCCAACGAGATTAAACAGGACTAACAGCAGGAAAAATCCCTCTTAAGTCCTTGGTAAGACTTGAGCACCAACCGGTGGCAGACGGGATGGACTTTATTGGATATGCATTATGAAGCCTTCACTGTAGGAAATTATATACTTGCTCTGGAAACGGGACAATTATGCAAAATGTTAATGAATACTTTCTGACAAAAGAAATGTCAAAATAGCAAAGTGGGATAGGATTTTATGAGGAGGTTAATTTCTAGTCAGCATATAAAGCAAAATACTCACAAAGTCAAAATTACCTCTGAAAATCTCTTATGAAAATCTCTTACTACAGAAGAAACAGACAGAAGTAGCCTGAGTTCATCAGAGTTTTTTGTCTTATGGATTTTTATTTTAAGAATGGAAACAGATTTCTATTTCTTTAGTTCAGATGACTTTTTCAATTGAGGGCCCAACATAGTTGGATTGCATTCGGAGATGTATGGCACCAAGAAATCTATTTCAAAGCAATGCATTCCTAATCACCATGAAATAGTTGCACCCAAAATTATGCAGTATGACTTCTGCAAAGTCATAGAACAATGTGTGGCTTCAATTACCTGTAAGATTGCAACAGCACTTGAGGTCACTCCCTACTCCAGGCTCTGGGCCTGTGAGATAGGGTCATTTCTGTGTGGAAGAAAGCAGTCAGGAAGTACTGACTCACAATAAAGAAAATTGGAAATCCTATGACAAAATGCTACATTTTGACCTATTATTATTAAGACGAAAGGTCAGTACTCACACCAATCACCTAAGTCTGAATTCATAATTTGGATTTTTTTGCCTCAACCTCTGATCTGAAGGTCCTTTGACAGAGGGTTGGACCAACAGTTTGGGTCAGTTTTGATTATAAGCTTTCTCAACAAAGAGACCTTCATTTGAACCTCAGAATCACTTTTTAAAAAACTTTTTATTTTGAGATAATTGTAGATTTGCATGCAGTTGTAAGGAATAATACAAGGAAATCCCATGTACCCTTAACCCAGTTTCCCTGAAAGGTAACATCTTGCCAAACTGTAGTACAATATTATAACTAGAGTATTAATTTTCCAGGGCTGCCATGACCACTACAGGCTGAGTGGCTTGGACAACAGAAATTTATTTCCTCATAATTCTGTTGGCTGAAAATCCAGTAACAAGGAGTCATCAGGGTTAGTTTCTCTGAGGCCTCTTGGCCTCAGAGGCTGAAGTTCAGAGGAGCCGAACACCTCAAGGTATTGGCAGAGTTGGTTCCTCTTGAAATGTATAGATGGGTGTTTTATCTCTGTGTCTCTGCAGCATCTTCCTTCTGTAGGTGTCTGTGCCCAAACTTTCTCTTCTTATAAGGAAACCAGTCATATTGGGTTAGGAGACAACCTAATGACCTTATTTTAACTTACCTCTTTAAAGACCCTGTCTCAAGCCCTTGCCAGGTAGCTCAGTTGATTAGAGCATTGTACTAAATATATCAGGGTTATGAGTCCAATCCCCTATCAGGGCACACACAAGAATGAACCAATGAATGCATGAATGAGTGGAACAACAGATTAATCTCTCTCTCTCTCATAAATAAAATTTGAGAAAAAAAATAAAGGCTTTTTCTCCACATATAGTCACATTCTGAGGAATTGAAGGTTAGGACTTCAATATATGAATGGGCATGGGTAGGTATAATTCAGTCCATAACAAGCAGATATTGGTATTTATACAGTCAAAATACAGAAAATTTCCATTGCAGCATTCCTATGCTGCATAGCGACCTTTCATAGCCCTCCTCTCACCCCTCTTAACCTCTGGCTTTCACTAGTCTTTTCTCCATTTCTATATTTTCATCATTTCAAGAATGCCTTATAAATGGTATCAGACAGTGTGTAAACTTTTGGTATTTACTCTTTTTTCACTCAGCATAATTCTCTGGAGTTCATTCAGGTTGTTGCATGTATCAATAGTTCTTTTCTTTTTGTTGCTGAGTAGTATTCCCTGGCATTGGTGTACTGCAATTGGTTTAACATTTAGTAGTTTAAGGATATCATGGCCATCTTCAGTTTTTGGCTGTTATGGATAAAGCTGCTACAGATATGCACGTACAGGTCTCTGAGTGAATATAGGTGTTCACTTCTCTGGGATAATTACCCTGGAATTGTAATTGCTGGGATATTTAGTTTTTAAAGAAACCACCTTACTGTTTCCCAGAATGGTTATACCATTTATATTCCCTTCAGCAACACAAGTGATTCACTCACAATATGGGTGATCTAGTTTTTCTAAATTCTCACCAGCATTTGCTGCTGTCACTATTTAGCCATTCTGTTGCATGTATAGTTGTGCGTTTCCCTCATGTCTAACAATATTGAACATCTTTTCTTGTGCTTATTTACCATCTGTATATACTTGGGTGAAAATATCTGTTCACGTGTTTGCTCATTTTCTAATTGGATTGCCTTTTTACTGTTCAGTTTTGAGAGTACTTTATATGTTCTAGATACTAGGCCTTTGTCAGATCCCTGGTTTGCAAGTTTTTTCTCTCAGGCTGTGGCTTGTCTTTTCATCCTCTTAACAGAGACTTTTGCACAGCAAAAGTTTTTAATTTGTGAGACTCTGGATCTTATTTCTACACTGTACTTTAGTTGGCTTTTTCTGACAGAGCTCCAGCAGAGGAGGCAGAAATGCCATTCCACTGGGGGTGGAAGGCCAGCCTCCCCAGACAGTCACACCTGACACCTGGTGAGTAAGAAGGTTTTTCTTACTGCCTAGGTGAGATGGAAGTCCGTTTCCTACCTAACCTTCTCTGATGCCGTCCCAGAGGAAGGGTGTGGCACTTCCTTACAGTCTCCAGAAGAGTGAAGTCTAAGCTCACCATGATAGCTTATCTGAGATGCTTTTCATGAATAAAAAAGTTATTGTCTAAAAATTTTCTGTCTTGCTAAGTTTTTGCTTTCCTGGTCTTTCTAATAGAGAGCAAAAACTTTTGTTTGGGCTTTTTGGTCTATGCCTGATGGAATTCCTGGGTTACCAGTCCCCTCAGCTCCAAGTCTGGGGTATATGAGGCTGAAAGAAAACCCAGGGAACTCCTGTGTTGTCCTCAGGACCTGGGGTTCCTAGCCTGTCGGCTTTCTTCTCTCTATCATTCAGAGCCTTATGTTTATTTCATATATGATGCCCAGGTTTTTCATAGTACTTACTAGAATGAAAAGAGACAAGAATTTCTACTTGATATTTCTGAAAGAAATTGACACTTCAGCTATTTGATCTTTATACTGCAGTTTCCTCATCTGTGAGGTATGGAAAACATTTACCTCAGAGGGTTGTGTAGAAGATTTTACAAGAACATTTGTAAAGTACTTGATTCACTGTAGATAACTGAAATATTGGATTGCTCCTGTTTGCAATGAAACGATAAATCAGTCACCTGATCTTTCATGTGCATATTACAAGACTCCCTCTAACTCACTAGTTCCAGGGACACTAGGTATCTGCCATAACCTCGTGCCCTCTCAATACTGTTCGGACTATTCCTGACTTTCCCCTTGAAGTTGGTGATTTTGCTCTGTACAGTGATTTCCTTAGCAAAGACCTTAGTACATAGTAGACACTTAAATGGCTACTCAAATGCATGTTCCTCCTAAGCTATTGTGATTTTACAGTGTGCCTTTGAGCCAATCTTCAGCAACATGACCATTTTCTCAGCAACAGAATGGGGATGACACTTGACATCACTCTCATAGGAACAAAGTGGTTTGCATGTGCAAATACTTTAAGTACACCCTCACCTTTAACCAAAAAAGCGGGTGCATGCTACCACAATAATGCAATAACATTGCCCCAATATCACCAGTCTTGCTCTGTCTTTTTTCCCAGGTCCCCATTGTTTTATAGCAGGGTGAAGGAGAATTATAGTGAGGCCAGCAAAATAAACATTGAGACAATTGCTGACAGAATCAATGACTATTGCATAAGGCAACGATTTTCAGCCATGTGCCACTGCACATTGGTGCTGCAAGAATTTTTGAAACATGTGATACCTGACTATTAAGTCAGATGCACTGACTCTTTTTCCTTAGATTGTTAAATAAATGTTGAAAAATGAAAACAGATAACCATCAGTGTGAATGAATCAAAATTATACCAATTTATTGTCAGATTGGCAAAAATATATATTTTTGGTGTGCTGCAGAATTTTAGTAATTAGTTTATGTGTGCCATGAGATGAAAGGGGTTGAAAATCGCTGGCATAAGGGAATTACAGCCATCATAAGGGAAAACTTGGGACTCCGTTCTAGGAGTCACAAAGCTGGCTTTCCTTTTCTATAAAACAGCAACATAGGTACACAGCTAGTGTGATATATATAGAGTCTTATGTTGAATTCTTGGATGAGCCTTATGCATAAGGAATCTAAATTATAAAATTCCAAAGCCATATAACTTACTGGGTGAAGAACACGAATTTTAATTAATTTTAGACCTCTATAACAATGGAGTTCATAATGATAGATTCTTTGAAGTACTAAATAGTTCAAAGTTTTATTAGAGCTGGAGACAAGTGTAAGGTTTATAGTCACAGCCCTGAAGTTGTTTCTGCTTCTGTATACTAACAAGTCAAAGAAACCTGAAGGAAAAGATTCTTTTATGCATTTTGGGGAACCTCTGGAATGGTGATTTGATTGCCATTCCAGTGGCCTGTTTAAAATATTTAGATTTCCTTAAACACAGTAAATAATTCCATCTAACTTTAACATACTCATTTTTCTTTACTGTTTGTAACTGTAAATTTGTCAGACTTTGGATCAGAATTTGTCAGATTTCTCTACTTTGGAAGGGAGTCAAAGAATAAGATTCCTTAAGAACAGCCTATGTTATATGAATACCAGATGTCTTCCTCTGTGGGAATGTATTTTGTCTCTGCTTATTCTAGAAGGAACTCCCATACCCAGAAACATATGTTTTCCATCTCTGCATGAGTCAGATGTACCCTCGTATTCTTTCCTCTTATTCACCTGTCCTGGCCAAGCTCACCCAAACTTAGATTATATTTCTTCAGTTACCAAGGGATGTGAAGAATGTCTCAAATCACAGGAGAACCATTTACTTCTCTAAAGGCCTCCTTGAAGACAAGGGTCAGATTTATTCAATTTTGTCACCCTAGCACCCAGGCTACTCATTGGCTGGTAACTAATAAGCAGTTATTGAGTGAAAAGGGTATGAAAACAGAAAAACAAACAAAAGGAGTTAGCTCAAGTACTTGCTGAAAAGGTTGTAATAATGAGTGATAATGAGTGATCAAGTTGAATGTTCTAGGGTAAACAAGACACTCAAAAATTTATGGGCTATATTAAGGAAGATCAAATTTCATTGTCCAAATTCTTGAATGGTATGGGGAAAATGAGGTTAAGCACAGGACAAGATGCAGTGACAAGATAAGGGCCATGGTTTAGCAGCCATTGATGGGATCATTGGGTTTAGTGAGAGGGGTGAACATTTGGGGCTAAGGTCTTACAGGGGGTTGGTAGAAAATTTTTAGTTCTTTAGCAGCTTTCACAGGAATAATGTAAATGGGATCCTTAGTAATGCATGTTTGCACTTCCCAAAGGAATGAATGCTGCCCAAACACAAGAGCATTAAAAACAACATGGAATTTTGACTATGGGAGAATAGAAATCTTTACCAAAAAGGTGTAAAGATTTTGGTAACATCAAGATTGTATCAGAAAACAAAGGCAAGCAACAAGTTAACTTCAAAAAACAAAAATCCTTTGGTGACAAACAGATTCTTCTTCTTGGACTATGTTAACTTTTCCTTCCCTCCATAGGGAGCTTTTCTCACAGGAGTATTTTTGGGCAGGTTAGATTTTTATTGAGAATTGGTTTTATTTAAAGTATCCAGTTACCATAATATGCAATTTTATTTTTCCAGGAAAAGAAAAATTGGGGATTCCATGAAAAACATGGCATATAAAGAGCTAGGAGTATTTATATTTTAGAAGTATGATAGATTAAATATACAAAACAATGCTTCCCAACTGAATCTTAGAGAACAAATAGAAATATAAAAACATCTTTAATAAAGTATCAATAGGCTAGTACAAAATTAAGAAATACGAAAGATTCCCAAATTATTCAAAGCCAAGAATGGGTGAAGCAGGTCCCAAATCATTCTCTTGCCCTGGAAATTCTACTAAACCCTGGAGACTCTTGAGTTGCTTCTTTGTGAGCTAGTATTAGAAAAAGAACTAAATCTTATGGCCCATTAGGATATCCCTACATAAAATTTTGACTCCTTCAGAATAAAAATACAAAAAAAAAAAATAGGAAAGGAAAGAACATTGCCAAAAAAGATGATAGCAAGGATTCTTAGTGAAGGGAAAGGAAAACAAATTCTTCCCTAAAAACATAAACATAAACTAGTCCAAGTTTACTGTCTACACTCAAATTACCTGTGTGGTCCAAAGAAACCTCAAACATGGAATTTAATTTGCAGTTGTCCTGGATTAGACATACCTCCAGGACACAGAAAAGAAAATACTAATCCTCCCTAAGAAACTTAAGAACAACTCAGAACTCTAAGAATTCCCACAGATAAAACTACAAGGAAATTGAGTAACTCCATACATATGTATAGTAAAATACAAGTCACAAACTAATAATGAAAACAATACAAATAGACCTACAAACATTTCCAGTCTCAAATTACCATCAGAATAAAAAAATATGTTTAGTTGTCTTCCTGGAATGGAGTCATGTGAGTTCTTTATATATTTTGGAGATCAAACCGTTGCCCAAGGTATCATTGGCAAATACGTTTTCCCATATAGTTGGCTCTCTTTTCATTTTAATGCTGTTTTGTTTAGCCATGAAGAAGCTTTTTATTTTGATGAGGTACCATTTGTTTATTCTTTCCTTTATGTCCCTTGCTCTAGGGGACATATCAGTGAAAATATTGCTGCATGGAATATCTGAGATTTTCCCGCCTACGTTTTCTTCTAGGACTTTTATGATGTCATGAGTTATATTTAAGTCTTTTATCCACCTTGAATTTATTCTTGTGTATGGTATAAATTGGTGACCGAGTTTCTTTTTTTGTATGTAGCTGTCAAGATCTCCCAACACCATTTGTTGAATAGGCTATTTTTACTCCATTTTATGCTTCTGCCCCCTTTGTCAAATATTAATTGACCATAGAGACATAAGTTTATTTCTGGGCTCTCTATTCTGTTCCATTGGTCTATGTGTCTGTTCTTATGCCAGTACCAGCTTGTTTTGATTATAGTGGCCTTGTAATACAGTTTGATGTCAGGTATTGTGATCCCTCCTACTTTGTTATTCTTTCTCAAAATTGCTGCAGCTATGTGGGGTTGTTTATGGTTCCATATAAATTTTTGAAATGTTTGTTCTATATCTGTGAAATCTGTCATTGGTATTTTAATATGGATTGTGTTGAATCTATAAAAACAACCCAATTAAAAAATGGGCAAAAGACCTGAACAGACACTTCTCCAAGGAGGACATACAGAGGGCCCAGAGACATACAAAAAGATGTTCAGCATCACTAGCCATCAGAGAGATGCAAATTAAAACCACAATGAGATACCACTTCACACCGGTGAGAATGGCCGTCATAAATAAATCAACAAATAACAAGTGTTGGAGTAGATGTGGAGAACAGAGAATGCTAGTGCACTGTTGGTAGGAATGCAGACTGGTGCAGCCACTGTGGAAAACAGTATGGAATTTCCTCAGAAAACTAAAAATGCAACTAGGTTTGGCCCAGCAATTCCACTGTTGGGTTTATATCGTAAGAACCCTGAAACACCAATCCAAAGAACCTATGTACCTCAATGTTCATAGCAGCACAATTTGCAATAGCCAACGGCTGGAAGCAACCTAAGTGCCCATCAGTAAATAATTGGATCAAAAAACTATGGTACATTTACACAATGGAATACTACACAGCATAAGGAAAGAAGGAGCTCCTACCCTTTGCAACAGCATGGAAGCCACTGGAGAGCATTATGCTAAGTGAATAAGCCAGGTGGTGAAAGACAAATACCATATGATCTCACCTTTAAGTGGAACCTAATCAACAAAACCAAAAAGCAATCAAAATATAACCAGAGACACTGAAATTAAGAACAATCTGACAGTAACCAGAGGGGAGGCGGGAGGGGATAATGGGGGGGAGGGGGGAAGGGTTTTCAGAAACAACTATAGAGGACACATGGACAAACCAAGGCGGGGTGGAATCAGGGGAAGGAGGTAGGATGGCTGGGGTGTGGAGGGAGTGGTGGGGGTAAATTCAGACAACTGTACTTGAACAACAATAAAATACTTAAAATATATGTAAAGGAATGAGATCCTTGAGAATGATCTAGGAACAAGAAGTTTTTAAGACAAGAACCAGCAGATTTAAAACATAACCAACAGACTTAAAAATAGAATATGTAGAAAGAAGAATACAGTACATGAAAAGTAAAATTTATAGTGTGAATTTAAAAGCTGATTAATTTTGGGACTTCTGGCCAAGATGGAGGCATAGGCAGGTACACTGTATCTCCTCACACAACCAAAAGAAGGGCAACAACAAATTTAAAAACAAAAAACAACTAGAACTGCCAGAAAATTGAACTGTATGGAAGTCTGAAAACTGAGAGTTAAAGACGAAACATTCATCCAGACTGGTAGGAGAGGCGGAGATAGGCAACCAGGGTGGAGAGGAATCATGACAAGGTAGCAGCTGGGGACTGGGGTGGGTAATGGCTGGTAGAGTGGGTAGTCCCACATTTTCGTGCAGATAAAACCAGGAGGAGCAACTGGGGAGTGAGACAGACTGTACAACCCAGGGTCCTAGCACAAGGAAATAAACACTCAAAATCTCTGACTGAAAAAACCTGTGGCTGTTACGGCAGCAGGAGAAACTCCCAACCTCACAGGAGATACCCATGGGGTCCTAAAACATACACAATCCCATCCACTCAGGAATCAGTGCCAGAAGGGCCCAATTTGCTTGTGGGTAGTGGAGGGAGTGACTGAAAGCCAGCGGAGAACTGCGCAAGCGGCACTCTTCCCTCTGAGACCCCTCCCACACATACAGCACTACAACACAGTGATGTGGGTTACCCTGCCCTGGTGGATACCTAAGGCTCTGCCCCTTAGTATGTAACAGGCACACTGAGACAAAAAAAAAAATGGCCCAAATGAAAGAACAGATCAAAACTCCCCCAAAAATACAACTACCATACTCGATGAAGAGATAGCCAACCTATCAGATTCACAGTTCAAAACACTGGTAATCAGGATGCTCACAGAAATGGTTGACTATGGTCACAAAAGAGAGGAAAAAGTGAAGGCTATGAAAAGTGAAATAAAGGAAAATGCGCAGGGAACCAACAATGACAGGAAGGAAACCAGGGCTCGAATCAATGGTTTGCAGCAGAAAGAAGAAATAAAAATTCAACCAGAACATACTGAAGAAACAAGAATACAAAAAAATGAAGAGAGGCTTAGGTACCTCTTGAACAACTTTAAACATTCCAATATCTGAATCATGGGGGTGCCAGAAGGAGAAGAGGAAGACCAAGAAATTAAAAACTTATTTGAAAAAAATAATGAAGGCTAACTTCCCCAATCTAGCAAAGGAAATAAACTTCCAGGAAGTCCAGGAAGCTCAGAGAGTCCCAAAGAAGTTGGACCCAAGGAAGCACACACCAAGGCACACCATAATGGTATTACCCAAGATTAAAGAGAAGAGAATCTTAAAAGAAGCAAGAGAAAAGGAGACGGTTCCCTACAAAGGATTTCCCATAAGACTACCAACTTGTTTCTCAAAAGAAACCTAACAGGCAAGAAGGGGCTGGAAAGAAATATTCCAAGTCATGAAAGGCAAGCACCTACATTGAAGAGTACTCTATCCAGCAAAACTATTATTTAGAGTGGAAGGGCAGATAAAGCGCTTCCCAGATAAGGTCAAGTTAAAGGAGTTAATCATCACCAAGCCCTTATTATATGAAATGCTAAAGGGACTTATCTAAGAAAAAGAAGATAAAAAAATATGAACAGTAAAATGACAACAAACTTAAAACTATCAACAACCAAACCTACAAAAACAAACTAAGCAAACAACTAGAACAGGAACAGAATCAGAGAAATGGAGATCACATGGAGGCTTATCAGTGGGTTGGGGTAGGAGGAACACGGGGGAAAAGGTACAGGGAATAAGAAACATAAATGGTCTACAATATAGACAGGGGGAGGTTAAGAATAGCATAGGAAACATAGAAGCCAAAGAACTTATATGTATTACCCCTGGACATGAACTAAAGGGAGGAAAGCTGGTGGGAATTGGGGTACAGGGTGGAAGAGAGTAAAGAGGAGGGGAATGGGACAACTGTAATAGCATAATAAATAAAACATATTTTAAAAAAAGGAAAAAAATTACAGTGGAAAAAAGCTGATTAATTTTATTTTGCTTTATTTACACTGGAAGTATAAGTTGAAGAAAATTTCCAAAAATGCATCCTAGAAGGATGATATGTAAATATAAAAGAGAAATCAAGAGACGTGTAGAATAGAATGAAAAATCTAACATATGCTTAATTGGACTTCCAGAAAGATTTGAGAACTTAAGGAATAGACAGATAATGGCTCATAATTTTTTATAATTATTAAAATGCCAACACTCCCAAGAAGTCCAAAGTAGTCAAAGTAAAAATAAAACCACATGACAGCCTTGGCTGGTGTAGCTCAGTGGATTGAGCGTGGGCTGGGAGCCAGATGGTCCCGGTTCAATTCCCACTCAGGGCACATGCCTGCGTTGCAGGCCAGGTCTCCGGTGAGGGCCATGTGAGAGGCAACCATACGTTGCTGTTTCTCCCTCTCTTTCTCCCTTCCTTCTCCTTTCTCTAAAAATAAATAAATAAAATCTTAAAAAAAAATAGAGAGAAATGAAACATAATCTACAAACAAAGGCAATTAGAATGAAAGTCAAACTCTTAAAAATTATACAAGGTGGAAGACAGTGAAATGATATAGTTAAAGTGGGGGAAAAATAATATCCTATACCTAGAGGCATTCTCAAGAAAAGGGGCATTACATTTTTGGTAAATCCTAGTGAATGTTATTCAAACAGAAGGGAAATGATCCTGGATAAAGGGTCTGAAAAGTAAAAAGTAATGCCTGACCTCTAGCCCACACCTAACTTGGCAGCATAAAAGCACAAAAGTACAGTGCTCAGATCTCCTTTTAAGGGAGAACCTGTAATGAAGAGTGTAGTCTACTGACAGCCCCTAGCTGTAGCATCTTCAGGGTGTCACTGTGTTCAAGTCAAAGACAACCCTCTCCAAAGAGCTCCCAGCCAACGACTAACAAAACTAGGATCCTAGAGTGTGGTTATTTCTGGCCAATGTAAGCCTCCCGTGACAGGCAATCTTTGCTCTGGAGCTCTGTCGGGCTCGTCCCATGTCTCAAAGCTATGCCTCAGTCTCAAGCTCTTCCTATCCAATTTCCCTTCTTTACCTGCCTTATTTTATAAATATCAGACCTGTATCATATTCTAAAAGACTTTCATTATTTTTTCTTACTTTCTACTTCATGTTTCACAGGTATGACCAGCAATAAAACTCATATCTTGGTGACTGCTTCCTGGAAGACACACTTAGCACAACTGATAGCTTCAGTGGTCCAAGAAAGCAGGTTGTAAAATGGGGTTTGGAGACTGGTTCAGGCACCAGACGGGTGGTAAGGAGGACTCCAGCATAACTGGTATGTGAGGCAAAGCTCCTCCTTGGCACAAGTCGGAGGCTCAAATGCTAAAAATTTCACTTGTTAGGACAAGAAAAACATTCCAGTGGAGGGATACTCTTACCATTGGAACAATTCAGGCACCTAAAAGATAATAATGGTAAGAACATATACAAGAAAAGTAGATTTGACTGGTTATTGCTAAGTGTTATGAGGAACTAGGGAGAGGAAATGAGGCACTATAGGTTAGTTATAAAGTTCCAAACCGAGTGTGAGAACCGGAGGGCCCATCTAGTAGCTTGCAAAGGGTACCTTATGTTCTTCAGATGGAGAGCAAATACGAATGATGAAAAACCGCAAACCTGATAGCTATGGTTTGAAAGGTTCAAAGACTATTGAAAGCTCATCGATGACAGGGTCTGCTATGCTGAGGACACGGCCGTGTTTGGGGAAACATGGCAGAAGTGTGTCTGGATGCTTGTTCCTGAGGACTGTGGCTCTGTGGACACCCTGAACCAGAGCCCTGAAAGGTGGCGGCCTCCCTATTAAGGGTAACGGTGACCGTATAAAGGAAGACACTCGAAGAGCTCTTCCTCACAGGATATCAGGTGTCCACATCAAGAAATGCCCCCTTTTTGTCTCCTGGTTTTCAGATTGATTAATAGAGTTAACTCCTAGCATAAACCAGCTGGGGTTATGCCAGGCTTGTTAAGAGAGGATAGAGTTTAGATCCCAAAGGAGTTACAAGAATTAGCTAGCTTATACTGGCAGGAACAAGGGGAATATACATCATAATAGATGACGAGGATGTTTAAGCAAGTGCGCCAGACTGGATAAATAAAGCTTTATTGACCTGGCACACTTAATGGGATATGGCAAGGACCCTAGGATTGGTGTAAACACAGCTAGGACAGTTCTTAGAAACCTAGAGGAGTGCTGATCCACACTGGGCAAAATAAAAGTACATTCCTGAGTTGCACAGACACTGGATAAAGAGATTAAAAGAGAAAAAGGGATTAAAAGAGATGTGGGCTTGCTGCAATGAATGCATGTGAGGCCAGAATAGCTGCCATAGCATTGTGTTCCACAGGAGGGCCCAGAAAATACTGTATTCAACAGAGTCATTAGGAACATGCTGGAGGGAGGGCTTCCAGCATCTCTAAGGAGTTCAGTGATCGCTCTCCTCATCAGGCCAGGGCTAGTAAGAGTACAAAAGGCTGTCTCCTATACTCTTACACTCTTTGTGTCCTAACAGCAATGGGATTAATGGGGGTTAACAGAGGACAGGTGGTCATGCTTAAATGACATAAACCAGAGGGCTAAAATTACCTTAACAACCAGCAAATTTGGAGGAGCAGCCAGGCTTAGCCTTCAGGGAGTTGCAGCCTATCTAGAGACAAAACAGACTATCAGTTCATGAGAATACTACTTAATACACACAAACAAAAAGCAAGAATGGAAAAGCAGGAGGGTGAAGGTGGTTATCCTATTTAAAATTTACATATTTTGCTTAGTTCTTGCACTTGAACAGTTTTAAGATCTGAAATTCATTGACTTCCTCTGGGCCCTCAGAGGAAGAACTTTACAAAGCCATGGCAGGTATCTACTGTCATGATTCCATTAGCCCTTTCCCAACAAGACCGATGCCCATTTACTAGAACATAGAAGGGGAACACCCAGACATATCAAGGACTTCTGCACATAGGTTCTTTATTGACATGGATACCCACAGAACAGAATCAAGGCTCCACTGTTAGAGCTGAGCATGCAAAGACCAGGTAATGAATGGATTCCACTTATTTACAGTACATCCATTTGCTCTACAGAACGACACAGTTTTCATTGTCCTAGTCTTTAAATGTATAATTAGGACTGACATACTTGCCAGTTAGCACAACCCTCACATTGGGTCCTTCTCCTATTACTAGGGGCTACCATAGTGAGGAAGACCAAGTGGAAGTTTCTGAAATATCTTCACTGCAGATATGATAGTATATATAAAACAATATTACATTCCAAATAAGATACAAGGATGGTGGTCCCTATCACATCTCCATTTAATTCGCCACTCAGGCCCTAGGGAAACTTACTGGATCCTGGAGAATGTATGCAGACCATTGCAAGCTCAACCAACTAGTGGCCTCTATCACAGCCGCTGTGCTGACTATGGTAGCATTGCTAGAGAAGATGAATAAGGTCTGAGTACATGGTATGCAACCATGGATTTAACAAATGTTTTCCATCCCAGTCAGAAATGAGAATCAGGAAATCTGCATTCGCATGGAACAGACAAATTCCTTTACAATCATGCCTTGAGGACAATTCTCTAGCCCTCTGTCATAATATAGTGCAAAGAGACATGGACTGTCAGCTAGTACTCATATCAGTTACAACCTAGGACCAACGGCAGCAATGAACCTAGGGTTATTGCTAACAATATCCCCCTCTAAGTCCCCACTCAGGAAGAAAGGCCCATGGGAACCCTGAAGGAGTGGGTTGCTGAATTTGTGAGAATGAATGAATAGTGCAAGTGTGGGCTGGGACAGCAATGAAATGTTCCATGAGGACCTCCTGTACAAAAAAGCCTGCCACAAGGAATGTAGTTAGCGGGCAACCTACAAAGACTTGTGCTTTCAAGGTGTGCAAGTGTGCACATCCAATAAACCTCTTGCAATCTAACTTCTTCACATCTGTTTTTCCAGATATCCTAATTATCTTTATTTTTTAAATTATATGTCATTGATTATGCTAATACAGTTGTCCCAATTTTTCCCCCTTAACCCCCCTTCACCTAGCACCTCCCCACTCCCTCAGGCTATCCCCACACCATTGTTCATGTCCATGGGTCATGCGTATAAATTCTTTGGCTACTCCATTTCCTATACTGTACTTTACATCCCCATGGCTATTCTGTAACTACCTATTCATATTTCTTAATCCCCTCATCTCCCCATGCATTCCCATATACATTCTTTCCCTCTGGCAACCATCAAAACACTCTATGTACCTATGGTTCTGTCTCTGTTCTTGTATGCTGAATTTGTTTTTTATTCAAGTATAGGTATGTATTTATTGCCATTTTCATGTTAACAGTTTGAAACTTCTTTCTCTTAAATAAGTCCTTTTAACATTTCATATAATAATGGTTTGGTGATGACAAACTCCTTTAGTTTTTTTTCTTGTCTGAGAAAGTCTTTATCTGCCTTTCGATTCTAAATGATAGCTTTGCTAGGTAGAGCAATCTTGGCAATAGGTCTCTGCTTCTCATGACTTTAAATATTTCTTGCCAATAACTTCTAGTCTGCAAAGTTTCTTTCGAGAAATCAGCTGACAATCTTATAGGAACTTCCCTGCATGTAACTAACAGCTTTTCTCTTGCTGCTTTTAAGATTCCCTCTTTATCCTTAACCTTTGGCATTTTAGTCATGATGTGTCTTGGAGTGGATCTCTGTATCCATCTTATTTGGGACTCTCTGTGCTTCTTGGACTTGCATGTCTATTTCTTCTCCAAATTAGGGAAGTTTTCTTTCATTATTTTTTCAAGTAGATTTCCAATTTCTTGCTCTTTCTCTTCTCCTTCTGGCATCTCTATGATGCAAGGAATGCTTGAAGTTATCCCAGAGGCTGCTTACAATATTGTCAATTTGGGGGGGGTTGGATTTTTTTCTTTTTTGGTTTTGTCTTTAAGATTTTATTTTTAGAGAGGTAGAGGTAGAAAAAGGCAGAGAAACATCAAAATGGGTTGCCTCTCTACTGGGGACATGGCCCACAACCCAGGAATGTGCCTTAACTGGGAATCCAACTGGCAACACTTTGGTTCACAGTCTGGCGCTCAATTCACTAAGCCACATAAGCCAGAATCTTCTTCTTGTTCTGATTGGTTGTTTTTTTTTGTTTCTTTATGTTCCAAATCATTGACTTGATTCTCAGCTTCATTCACTCTAGGGTTGTTTTGCTGTAAATTGTTCTTTATTTCAATTAGTGCATCCTTCATTTCTGACTGGATCTTTTTTATGCTGTCAAGGTCCTCAATAAGTTCTTTGGATATCCTTATAACCAATGTTTTGAAATTTTCATCTGATGCATTGCTTATCTCTGTTTTGTTTTTTTTGTTATTTTTCTGGAGTTTTGATCTTTTATTTGGCCTATTTCTCTGTCTCCTCATTTTGGCAGCCTCCCTGTGTTTGTTTCTGTGTATTAGGTAGAGCTCCTATGATTCTCTATCTTGGTGTCATGGCCTAATGTAGTAGGTGTCCTATACGTCCAGTACCATAGCCTCCCATCATCTAAGCTGGATACTCAAATGTGCCCTTCATGTGGGCTGAGTACACCCTATTCTTGTATTTGAGCCTTGGTTGCTGTTGGCAGGTCAAGGGAAAGGATTTACCCAGGCCAGTTAGTTGCAAGGATTGGCTGTGACCACTAATCACTAACCTCTGCCCTCCATGGAGGATGCCCTTCATGTGTGGGTTAAGAGGAACTGCTTGGGACTCCAGAAGTTTCTTCTACTGACTAAATTCCTACTGGCTTTGCAGCCAGAATTTATGGGGACTTATCTTCCTGGCACTGGAACCTTGGACTGGGGGGCTTGGTGTGGGGCAGGAATCCACACTCCTGAGATATCCTTCCTGAATTTTTATCCCCCATACATGGATCTGGGACCAGACCGTTCTGTGTCTCCACCCCTCCTACCAATGTGGATGGATTTATTTTTTAAATTTCATAGTTGTCAGACTTCCATTCAACTCAATTTCTGCTGGTTCTGAGTGATAGTTGTTCTAAAATTTAGTTGCAGTTTTGATGTGGTTGTGTGAGGAGGCAAGCTGCATTTACCTATGCTGCCATCTTGCAATACAATCATCTTTAAATCTGATGGTACCACATCTAGTACAATTTCTATTGCTAACTAAAAATAGTTAGCTATTTCCTGTTAAAACTGAATTATGAAATATTGGCATATCCTCTTCATATCCTTACCTACTGATTTAACATTCTGACACCAGCAACTTATGATTACCCTTACCTAATGAAAGAAAATTTCATCATTCTTTTTCTATATTTCTATACTTTGAGAAGTGTCCATACAAGAACAATTATCTTGCACATGTCCATACCAGATCCTGACTTTTTGTTATTGGTGGATTTAACTTTAAAAGTGAAAATAATACCAAAATGGGCATGCAATAATTACTCTAAATCCTCTAATAGAACACATTCTCTTACCAGAAGCCAAACCAGCTTCAGTGGTTGAACTTTTGGTCCCACAAAGAGCATGTTAAATTGCCAATAAATATAATGATAAGTACACACACACACACCTTCATCACTGATATATTTTTGGAGTTCATTAAGAGCTCTGTAGTTTGTGACTTCACAATGTTATAGAAACACAAAGATTTTATACCCAAAAAGTTGCTGTCATCAAGATAGAGGTCTAAATATAATAAAAGAGGTAGCAATTGTACATCAACACACTAAACAGATTTCTTTGACTGAAGTTAAAATATAAATACCTTCTTATGTAAGAGAAAAGAAAAATCCATAGAGAAGTTGACAAAGTCCATAATAGAAGCATAAAATCTGCTCCCAAATTCTGGGCAAAATGGAAATCATCAAGTTCTAAAATTCATCAGGAGTCCTCCTGTCAAACCCAGGAGGGATGCCTGGTGTCTTCAGATATCTTCAAATGGACCTCGTCTAACTACTTCCTGATACAATTTATTACAATTCGAACAGATTGCCTCTGATATTAAATATTAATGGGAACACTTTTCTAGAGTAAGAGAGGATATGCCCAGTTCATGCCTCATTTATAATTAACATAATGCTGAAGAAACTGTCAAGGTGATACAGTCCAAAACCATGAATGACTGAATTGGTTAAGCATCTCCAAAGGCTGCCTCATGGGTGAATATGGGGTTGGGTGAAAGTAGGTTTACAGTTGTGAGTACACAAAACACAGTTTATTCTTTTATTATTTATTTATTATTATATTGTTTTCCATACAAACTGTAAACCTACTTTTTCCTCACCCTGTGTAGTCTGTAGCCTGGTTTTGTATGGTTCAGGAACTAAGAATGTTTACATGTTTACAAGTTTTTATATGTTTAAAGGGTTGTAAAAGAAAGAGGAAGAAGAGAAGTAAAAGAAAAAGGAGGAGGAGCACATGGGGAAAGAAGAGGAGGAAGTGTAGGAGGAAAAAGTTATTTTAAAAAAACATATGATAGAAATCACATATGGCCTGCAAAGCCTAAATATTTACTCTCTGGTTCTTTAAAGGAAAAGCTTGTCGTTCCTGCTCTCTGTACGGATCTCATACATTGGCCTACATTTCTCTTTGATGCTGTCACCTCCCTCCATCTGCCAATCCTATGAAGTTCATTCTCTGGTACCCAATGATCAGGTGGGTTTACAAGGAGCTTGAGTGTTCTTGATGCCAAATCAATGATGTGGTTAATTTGGGGTCATCTTCACCCTCCCTAACCTGTCCAGATATCTTCACTATCTTCATCCACCTGTTATGCCTTGCAATGCTGGATGGGTCTGAATCCTATTGTTTAACAAACTCTAAATATGAAACTGACATCAGCTCCCTCAAACTTTATGGAAGAGTCTGCTGCCTATCCCAGCCTCCCGGGGACAGGAGCACTGTTCATTTCTTTACTTCCTCAAAATATGTACTCCAATACATTAATGTCTAAAATTACTCAAGGATCCCTTGAAAGGACAACCCCCCGTAGCTGCTGGCTGGAAGTCCAATCCCTTCCCAATTCCTTAAAAATTTCTGATCTTGCAAGCATATGTTGATAAAAGACAGGGTATTACCAACTTATTCTGTATACCAGTGTGAAAGGGTCAGGCAAGAAGGCAAACCATATGAAGTATGTCCTCAGGATGGCTACAATTGTAGCTAAGGGGAAGAGAGATATTCAACATATTAGTTTTAGATGCTGTTTTAAATTTTTGTATTTATTTAAGGGTACTTTAACATGCTATATTTGGTAACTGACTTAGAAATATTAGACCTTAAGAGAAAATGAACCAATTAATTGTCTTCTTCTGAGTAACACAGGGGAATATAGTCTAGTAAGCAGCAGGAGCTCACAGTTACCAGTTACATTAATTACTTATCTTAGAGAGAAGAATGCCTGGATCTTTACACATGTAAGTGCTTAGAAATGGAGGTGTCACCATAACAAAATTCTCAGGTTATTTGGTTTGGAGTTAGGTAGCAAGAAAATAAATTTTGCAGGCTGGAAGAATAATAATGCATGTTAAACAGTGGGGAAACATTTGGTAAAACTGTAACCTGTGACACTTTGGAAAGTATAAAATGTGTGTGTTTGTACACTTGCATTTCTGAGCGAAAAGAGAATTTCAATTACCATTGGCTATATTTGTCAACAAAAAGAAACAGCAAAGAGCTAGATGGTGTGCAAGCAAGAGAAAGGGAATAGAAAAAATTCAGAAAGTCTAAGACTTGCAAGGTTGAGAGAGACACTGCTTCTTACCCCCAACTGGTAAAAGATAAAAATGGATAGACTTTTAAGCAAAAAAAAAAAAAAAGGCATTTTAAAATTCAGCCTTACAGCAAGAACCAAATCACAGGCATGGCTATCACTTAAAAATTCTGAATAGTTTTAGTCATCTCACGGCACAGATCTATTGTAGTTAAGGTTACAGTACCCACTAATCAGGGGTGTCCAACCCATGGCCTGTGGGCCGCATGTGGCCCAGGATGATTATGAATGCAGCCCAACACAAAATCATATTAAAATATTGTGGGATTTTTCTTTAATTACGTGTTGCAACATATTTACTGTGTGGCCAAGACAGCTCTTCTTCCAGTGTGACTCAGACTCCAAAAGGTTGGACATCCCTACCACATCATTTTAAGAGGAAAAAGTGGCTTAGGAAAAAGAGATAAAGGCTATGATTCTCCCACCAAATCCTTGTAGATTCAAGCTGGGCACTTAAATAACCTTAGTCCAGCTAAGTTTAACCAAACAGATGAGAACCCAACGTGTAGGTGTAGTCCAAAGAACCACAAGACTAAGCCAAAATCTGGTGACTTTTTGAAATTTAAAATGATCTGTGGGCCCTCAAGAACAAGCTGAGAAATGTTCTCAAGCCCTAAGGAGGATGTATTTTCCAAAACTGTTCCCATTTGGGAAGAAAATAGAGAAAGAAAAATCACCCCAAGGCTGATGTGAAGGTCCTTAGAAAGTGACAGACTTAGAAGTTCAAGTCCTTCCCAAGAAGTAGAATTGAGTCTGATTTAGGAATATCAGGAATATCCTCTACCCACAGAATAAAGGACCCTCACCACACATTCCCAGGGCAGTTTTAAAATTGCTATCGACTCCAAGTTTCTCATTCTTTCCCAATCAGAACATTGTTTATCTTAGTCATCCTTTCCTTATTCCATCAAAGTACGTTGGGTGTGTGAGAAACTAACAACTTGTCATCTTAATTCATAGGTTTCAGGTAATGAAGAATCACACCTGGAGTTGATATAAAGAATTCTACCTATCACTCAGAGATGCTGGTGTTTGAGTTTGCTGCACTCCCTGGAAGTGACTTTTGGGTTATATCTACCAAGGAAGGTCAAAGTGTTTGAGCTATAAGAAAAAAAAAAGTGATGACCTGTGTATTTGGTGGCCAGAAAGGCAGATATTAGTGATTTTTGCTGACGATTTGCATTTCTCTTTCTTGCACAATGACAGGATTGTACTTCCCGGCCTCCTTGGAAATGGGTAAGGCCTCATGACCACTCCTAACCAATGAGTTGTGGACAACGGGTCACTCCCAAGCCAAGTATTTGATAGCGCTAGACCCTCCAGAATTCTCTCCTTCCTTTTGTCTTAGCAACCAGCAACACTCAATGTGGTGGCTGATCTATCAGTCCCTGAGCGACTGTGACAAGCAGAACTGCTCTGCTGATCCACGGTTGACATGTTCATTTCTCACTCAGGTATGCTGCCTGTTTTTAAGCTTCAAAGATATGGAGGATGTTTAGCATTACAACATAATCTAATCTATCTGAACTGATAAAAGAACCAATAGGGAGGGTGGAGGCAAGGTAATGGGCACAGTTTTCTTCTTGGCATACTATTCAATATCACCAAAAGATATGAAATTATGGGCTCCTGGTTTTAGGGCCTGGATATTAAAGGTACTTAAATAGGTTCCTCCAAAGAAGTTTTAAGGACATGAAATTGAGTGAAAAATATGTATCTAGAGTGTACAATACGGAGAGAGGAATTACATGGGTGGGAAAATCTGTGCAAAGTATATATACCCACGCTACTGATGGAAAAGAAAAACACAGGCTAGCCAGTATATAACAAAATGCTCTAACTCATTAGTAATCAAAGAAATGTAAATTAAGAAAAGATATGACTTTATACCTATTAGCCTGGAAGTAGAAAGCTAGATAATTTTCAAGTATTGGCAAGAACATAGAAGTATGGGAATCCTCAAGAATTGTTAATGGGAAAGTGATCAGTGAAGTCTTTCCACGGGATAATTGGTTATAACACAGTCAAATAGAGAATCCACAAAACTAGTTTTCAGTGTAAAAGATATAAAATAGAGGGTCTGGCACAAATAATGCCCCCTTCTTATTACAAAATCATAAGTGTGTAATTCTGTAACATAACAATATCACACTCAAGCACACCATATAAACTTTAGGTGAAATGTTCAAATTAAAACTATAAATTATTACACCCACATTATTACCTACTAACCACACTCAAGCAGGCCTTACTTCTGCCAGACCCTTTAGAGTAAAATACCCAGAGTGAGACAAACCATCTCTGTAAGTTAATATATGTATGCAGAACAGTACACATTTTAGAAGAACATAGACATAAGTATAAACATTTTCTCAATTAGAATGTTTGTCAGTGTCAGCAGAGGGCAATAGGAATAAAGAATCAAGATAAATGGAAATAGTAAAAGCCTTAATGATAATGATCCACAAACTGATTTACATCACCATCTGCACTAGAAATCTTTCCCCAAATAAGTAACTTTGTTACTTTCCTCATGCCAACTGAAAGTGGGTTATAGCAAAAAATCAAATAATTTTTTTCAGTAATTGGCAAATGACCAATGGTTTTAAGCCTTAGGAAGATACCCTGAGACCATTCATGATCCTTTGAACACCAATAATTGTCAATAACCATAATGGAACCATTTAATAACCTTTAAACAGCTGTATGCTAATAAATGTTTACAAGTTGGTTCTAGGATGGGGGAATAGGGGCTCATCTTGCAGGGTTTGCTGAGTTCTGTGATGTAAATGTTCCCATCACAGCTGATTTCAAACTATCAACCACTTAACAAACAGATGGCAAAACTCCTGTAAATTTAACAATTGGCCCTAATGAGCTGGTACACTGCCTTTGAGACTCTAGAATTAAAGCACAAGACCCACTGATTTAAACATAGATCTTGCCAGGCGTGGTGCATAAACACTTGAAAGTTTTCTGTCCACAATCTCTTAAAAAGTAACTCATTTTACTGAATCTTTAGTCTGAGCTAAGAGGAATTTGTACCATCTTTCAATTTGAAATCTTTATTACACAAAAAAGGTCTCAATTAATTAATGGGGGTCTAGCTACAGGTAGACCTGAATCAAAGGGTGAAATCTTTGGTGGTATATTCTGTTCCTACCTAGGGGATATTCTTCCCACTCAGACAAAAGACCTTAGATCAGGTTGGGAGACACAGAGTGCCTGGACCTACGATTTCACAAAGGCTTCCTATTTTCCCCAAAACATTGATATCTTTTACCTAATGAACCTGCTTGACTATTCAACAGCACGAGAAAACCAATCTATTCTATTTCCAACATCTAATTTTTTCCTTGTTCCTCTTTTCAGCAGATACTATTTCTCAACAGAGGTAGGAAAAATTACATAATTTCTCAGGATCCCTGTTTCCCCTACTATTTGCACACTAAATGACAAGAATGCAATCTCCTCCAAGTTTTTATGAAGATTAGACTTGGAAGTATCAATAGTGCTCTTGGCACAAGGTACATGCTTGCATATTAGTTTCCTTTTCTTCTTGGTTCCTGTGTCCTAACCCAGTTTTGTGGACTAATAACCAACAGTAAACCAGGAGCAAAATTAATTTCTGACCAAGCTTTCTTCTTTGCTTATAGTCAGTTTAGTCCTGAAAGGCATTTTTGTACCTACCTTTGCAATATCTGACATTTATCATTTCACCTCAGCTTGAAAACTCCCATTTCATGAAACACACGATGGCCTCTCCAGTCACCAGGAAATCGTTGCAGAAACTATTTGTTCAGACTTCACTCTATAGGTTCAAATAGCTGAAACTTACAATGCCACTCATAAAAGGGCCCAAAACATACATTTACTTGAGGTTCTCAACACGGCAGGTACTATAGCCTAGGGTACATCTTGGAAACATGGGAACATTTTTGCTTGGCTGATGACTGGTGACAGAGACATGGAATTTCAGGCATCTGGTGGTTAGGGCCCAAGAGATGTTAAATACTCTAAAACACACAGGACAATCTCACAGGGGAAGTAGCTCCCTGAACAACTTTTTAATATCCCAGGGTGCCAGACTCACTACAATATAAATTAATAATACTTTAGTCGGTGAGATACTGAAAAGATTTTACATAGGTTTATACAAAAAGTCAACATAATTTAAGAGGGAAAGGCTTTAATGGGATAAAGACTATTTAAAAACTGTTGAATAATTGACTTTTGACTTTCCATCCACTCAATGCTGTGTAGAATCTTTAAGTGCGTATTAGTCAAAAGGGTGTCAGTGCAGAGGTGCAATTACAGTGCTGCAGAAATGACAAGGCAGACTGCGGCCATGAAATAGCTTTGGGACTCCTTTTGAGATACTTGGTGTCAAATATTAATAAATTAGCAGACATAGGGGGACCTCACTACATTTCATTATAAAAAATGTAAATTTCACATTCCTACCATCTTACATTATTTTTATAAGAGAAGGATAAAAACTTATGTTGTGAAAATAGCATTGTAGTTATTTGGGGGTTGCCTGTGCTCAGCTCTTACCACAATACTGTCCCTAATGGTTCATCGCAGTTTCTCCACGGCCTGTTGTCTTATAGTTCCTTTCCCAATCCCTCCTATAGTCCCTATTGCTTATCGAAAAACACAGCCTCCTGGGGCTTTTTAGCTGAGACTGAACGTATCCTCCAACACGCAATGGAATTTCAAAATAGAAGGAGACTGACACTTTGTCGCTAACATATCCTATGTCATAATACAGGAAAATTTAACACCATTCTTGTAATGTTGAGCTCCTTTGCAAGAATCACATATCCACCATTGTTTTCACTTCAATAATCTGTCATGCATTTTGGCATGTTATTCTTTCTTCAAATGGGGTTGTTCCCTCTCATCATATACAAAAGCACTCCCTCTCTCTTTCTCTCTTTTAGAAAGAGAGGAAGGTAGAGACTGGCTGAGACTTCTGCTCAAAATGGTAACATAGGTAAATATGGCTTGCATCCTCTCACAACCATATCAAAATTACAACTACACTATAGAACAACTATTACTCAGAACTGTCAGAAATTGAGTTGAATGGAAGTCTGACAATTATGGAATTAAAGAAACCACCTCCATCCACACTGGTAGGAGGGGCACAGACACGAAATGGGCTAGTCACACATCCATATGTGATGGATCAAAATTCAGGATGGATATCTGGGGAGTGAGGAGTCCCAGCCCCGCACCAGGACCTCCATACCAGAGTTCAAGTACCAGGAAGATAAGTCCCCAAAACTTCTGGTTGCAAAAACCAGCAGGGATTGAGTCAGTGGAAGAAACTTGTAGAGTCCCAAGCAGTTCCTCTTAAAGAAACTATACATGGGCTTACTCAGACTCACTCCCTCTGAGCTCCAGGCACAAGTGGCATAAAGGGAGGAACTGCAGTGTCTGAAATCAAGGCAAGAACTGGGGGACAGCTTTCAGCCTGACAGAAAGGCAGGCAGAGGTCACTATCCCTTTTCTGAACCCTCCCACACAGAGCTACACAGCCAGCAGAAGGGTGCCACATCTGAGACTTCATCAACCTGGCTAACACTGTTTTCCCTGTCCTGGAGATCCCCTGAGGCTTTGTTCCTTCCAACTTATGGGCTCACACAAATTGTTAACAGTGACTCTTCCATATGAACAGTTGATCTTGGCTCATGCTTCAAAAGTTCCTACATCCTCTCAAACAAGCAACAGCGAACCTCAGTGAGCCCCCAGGCCCCATACCTCTCGCTAAGTGGCCCCAAGCCTGGCACTAGCACCTAGCACTAGCCAGCCTAGATTCACAGCCTGGCTTTGTCTTGGAACATCCAACCCCAGCAAAAGTAGCAGCCATCTAAGATTGCTTTATAGCTTATCCAAGGTGGCCCAAAGTAGAACACAAGTGAGGGCTGATTTTGGCCTATACACCCAGTGGACAGCTATAGACCACATTGGAGCACCACCACCCTGTCCTTGCACAGCTTATCCCCCATGGAGGGCAGAGGTTGGTGGTCAGTGGTCACAGTCAGTCCTTACAGCTGACTGGCCTGGGTAAATCCCTCCCACTGACCTGCCAACAGCAACCAAGACTCAACTACAAGAAGACAGTGTACTCAGCTCACATGAAGGGCACACCTTGAGTATCCAGCTTGGGTGATAGGGGAGGCTGTGCCATTGGACCCTACAGAACATCTACTACATTAGGCCATGAAACCAAAATAGAGAGTCATAGCAGCTCTACCTAATACATAGAAACAAATACAGGGAGGATGCCAAAATGACAAGACAAAGAAACATGGGCCAAATAAAAGATCAGATCAAAACTACAGAAAAAGAACTAAACAAAACAGAGATAAGCAATCTATCAGAAGCAGAGTTCAAAGTATTGGTTATAAGGATGCTCAAGAAACTTAGTGAGGACCTCAGCAGCATAAAATAGATCCAGCCAGAAACAAAGGATTCACTAACTGAAATAAAGAACAATTTACAGGGAAACAACAGTAGAGTGGATGGAACCAAGAATCAAATAAATGATTTGGAACATAAGGAAGAAAAAAACAACTAATCAAAATCACAAGAAGCTAAAAGAATCCAAAAAAATGAGGATAGTGTAATTAGCCCCTGGGACCACTTGAAGAATTCCAACATTCGCACCACATGGGGTGCCAGAAGGAGAAGAGAAAGAGCAAGAAATTGGAAATCTGTTTGAAAAAAATGAAAGAAAACTTCCCTAATTTGGTGAAGGAAATAGACATGCAAATCCAAGAAGCACAGAGAGTCCCAAATAAGATGGATGCAGAGGTCCACTCCAAGACACATAATTATGAACCAAAGGTTAAGGATAACGAGGGAATCTTAAAAGCAGCAAGAGAATAGCTGTTAGTTACATGCAGAGGATTTTTTTTCCCCTAAGAATGACAGATGATTTCTCAAAAGAAACTTTGCAGGCTAGAAGGGATTGGCAAGAAATATTTAAAGTCATGAGAAGCAGGGACCTATTGCCAAGATTGCTCTACCCCAGCAAAGCTATCATTTAGAATCAAAGGGCAGATAAAGAGCTCCCAGACAAGATAAAACTAACAGAGTTCATCATCACCAAGCCATTATTATATAAAATGTAAAAGGGACTTATTTAAGAAAAAATATCAAAACTATGAACAATAAAATGGAAATAAATACATAACTATCAACACTTGAATGTAAAAAACAAATTCAGCATACAAGAAGAACAGAGAGAGAACCATGGATACACAGAGTGTTTTGATAGTTGCCAGATGGGAGAGGATGAAGGAGAATGGGTGAAGAGGTGAGGGGATTAAGAAGTATGAATAGGTAGTTACAGAATAGCCACGGGGATGTAAAGTACAGTGTGGGAAATGGAACAGCCAAAGAACTTATATGCATGACCCATTGATATGAATAATGGTGTGGCGATTGCCTGAGGGAGTGGGGGGTGCAGGGTGTAGCAGGGGCATAGGAGGAAAATTGGTACAACTGTAATAGCATAATCAATAAAACTTTAAAAAATTTAAAAAAGAAAGACCAGAAGCAATTGTTTGCCTCCAGTATGTGCCCTGACCAAGAACTGAACCTGCAACTTTTGTTTATGGGACAACACTCTCACTATTTGAGCCACAGCAGCCAGGGCTCAGCTCTCTTTCTCTCGTACACAAGCACAGCACTAGATTTTATTCTTGTGTTTACTCTTATCACTGTTTCAACTTCCCTGTATGTCTTGTATCGAAAGACTCTGATCTTCTCATTTACTTATAGAAGAAGGTTCTAATACTTAACTATTTTATTATCTTTTAATGTAGTTATGACTGAACACTTTACATGATGGAATATATAATTAAAAGTTTTTGAAAACTATTTTTTAAGTAACAAGGCATTATATTGATTTTAAAAAGTATTTAGTTAATTACAGCATTGAGTAATTTCATTTGAAGGTAGATGGGAAGGTACTATAAACATCTGTTGTTAGGACAGGCAGGATCTGATAAGGCTGCGAACCATGAATTTAAGGGAACGTTTACACAACTATCTCCTGGGTCTTCTCCTGGGTCTTCAGATTCCTTAGCAGTGAGGCCACTCTCCATTCTGCGAAGAGGAGAAAACAGCAATGGTTAGCAGCATCTCTGAACAGTACCATTGCTTTTAATTAATTCACCTTCATTGCAAAATAACCTACCTTCCAGTACATTTTTAAAAAGAAAAATATTTGACTGCTACACATCTGTTATAATGGCTAAAGTTTTCAAAACTGACAAAGCTGACAATATTAATTGCTGGTAAGGAGACAGAGCAACAAGAACTCTCAACCACTGCAACGGGAATGCAACAAGATGCAGTCCTTTAGAAGACAGAATGTTAGTTTCTTATCATACAATTCAGCAAACACCTAGATATTTACTCAACGGAGCTGAAAATGTAGGTCCACACAAAAATGTCCTCATGAACATATACTGTGCCTTTACTCCTGAAAACAACCAAGGTGTCCCTAAATAAGTGAACAGATAAACAAGCTGTGCACATTCATTCAATGGAATATTAGCTCTAAAAAGGAAATGAGCTATCAAAATAAGAAAAGGGTAAAGGGTACATAGGGTCTCTGCATCATTTTTTACAACTGCATATGAATCCACAATTACCTCAAAATAAAAAGTTTAATTTAATTTACATATCTAGTTGAAGGGCTGAGTAATGAAGTTTTATTGTATATGCAAATAATCCTGTTGGGGGCTGATGCATTATCTAAGTGCTGTGGGAAAAGCACGGTAGTGTTCCCTGTGCAATGGAAAGATTATGCGCTTTGGCCAAATATAGCTCAAACGCAGTTGTGTGTCCTCGTATATAAAATACCAGATTTCTTTGGAGGCTGCAGGAGGTAGTGTCTAAATTAGATGCATAAAACACAGTGTACTTTGTACCTTGCACTATGCCTAGCACACAGTAAGTGCTCAACTGCTGGCCATCACAAAGGAGGATCAGAAGTTTATGTAGCAAGCAACTGTTTCCTCTGTCCCTGGATTGTACTTGATAAGTGATTATTAAACAGACTCTGAAACAACATGTGAAAGTGATAGGGAACGCCAACAAAACAATCATCCATTAATAGAAGTACGTGTATGATAAAAAATGGTCTAATAACAACTTTTCCTTATATTTAAAGTAGCATATAACTATAGAGTCTTTGGAAAATTAAAAAAGAAACAGCTAATGCAATCATTACAAAGTAACTTTTGTTAATATGATGATTAATCTTATTTTTGTCTGCATATATTTTTAGAATACTGGTATTATGCTTTGTATGCAAGTTTTCAAACCTCCTTTTTGATTACTTGAGTATTTTCCCACATCATTAAACATCTTAAAATATTTTATGTTGCCTAAATTAGAGCGCAATATACAATGGAATATTAACTATATTAATAATGGGCATGCTAGTTGATTCCATTTTTTCCTTTTGTAGAAACTAGTAGAAATAACATAAAACTGAGTTGACTATTGGTATAGGAATGTTTCCTATGTAGGGGATATTGAGAAAAAAACTCTTGAATTGTCTGACAAATACTTCTGAAAAGATGGAGTAGGATTTTTAAGAAGCTGCTTCTCTGGATGAAAGTATTTGCTTCCCTTGAATTAATTTCACTCTAACACAAATAATGCTTTTTGAAGTAGAAGTAATAGAAACTTTGGGAGAAAGTGAAAATCCCTCAGAATCTATTTCAGCCAAAGAAAAGAGCAACAACTACATTGTGAAAAGTATGCCAAAATATTAGGAAGGTTTATTTCAAAGCGTTCAGAGAATAAATACCAGACAATCTATTATTGTGAAGGACAGTTCAGGCCTAATGGGAGGCTCAAACTAATCTCTGAATCATTTGGGAGGTAACAGAGGAAAGAAAAAGGGAAATGTACATAAATTCAACAACTCAGATTATAGTTTCAGGGGACAGGTATATAACCAAAAACAGAAAAAGATTGTATCAGGAAGTCAAAATTAAATTTGCAAGAGAAGAAAGTAATAAAAATAGGATAGATTCCACAGCTTGAGGATGATTTTTAAAAAATCATTCAGATTAAGAAAGCCGAATGGTTTAATTTTGGTTTTATTTCTTATTCATAAAAGAAAAGAACTTTACTGTAAAGTAGAATAATATTAATAGAAAGTTGAAACCCAAGATGAAGGGAGTGAAATGATAACCAAGGGAGGAAAATTCACATTGCAAAATGTCACAGCATAGTGTGGTTAATTTGACAGGCTATATTTTGTGAAAAAGAAAGAAGGTAGTACTGAATTTTAATCCATGGAAAGCTGATTGAAGATAAAGCAGTAACTCTCCTGGGAGGCTGATATAACTACTAGCAGCAGTTCAGGTTCAGCTGTGCAGATTAGACACATAGATGTATAGGCTGCATCAAATCGCAGTAAGTCAGGCTGTCCTTGGTGAGGGATGGGCATCTTCATAGCAGCAGCTTAATTGCTGTTCAGTAACTAGTTCTTAATATAGAAGGATCATGTAGACCACACATTTAAGAAGATACCTCATCAGATGTTAGTTTGGGTACCTAAAAGGGTTACTCCTCTTCCTGGCTAGGTTGCTCAATTGGTTGGAGCATCGCCCCATACGCCAAAAGGCTGCAGGTTTGATCCCTGGTCAGGGCACATTTGGGAAGCAACCAATCAATGTTTCTTTCTCTCTCTCTCCCCCTCTTCCTCTCTAAAATCCTCAGGTGAGGATTTTAAAAAAGAATAATAAAATAAAATAAACCTATCCTCGGGTGAGAATTAAAAATAATAATAAAATAAAATAAAAGGATTAATCTTCAATTATTTACCTTAACTTTATAGCCAGAAATTACCAATGACATATAGGTATCACAAAAATACATATATTATTGATATATATTGAATAATTATGTTCTCTTAAGACTCCTGTAAGTCCAATTAATTTCTCAAACTAAAAGAATCTTCTCTTTAGTTTTGTAGCATTAATTGAGGCCACTTCCCCTTTCTCCATAACTCTTCAAATTGGTTTCTAATCAGGATATAGCTACATCAAATCTTTCTGAATTTGTGGTACTCTTCACTATTATTTTCAGTTTTTAACTCAGTAGAGTTTATGCTAAAACAAAGTTAAAGAGCTATTTCCCATCTCCACATGCGCATTCTCTCTTCGGACAGGCCTGCCAGGAGTGAGACAGGGAGAAAGCAGCCCACTTTGCTCTACAAAAGCCAACGGGAATACAGAAAAGATAAAGGTATAATCCTACCAATCTTCAAGAAAGACAGGCCCAGCTTTACTAATTAGATTCTATATGATTCAAAGTAAACCTATTTGCTTTATCAAATCAAAGATGAAAAGCATGGCATGTCAGGAAAGCTGGTTTTCTAATTTCAATGGATCTTTGTTTTCTCTTTAAAATTCTGTAAACTTAAGTCACCATGCTATGAAGATTGTAATAGGCAAAATAAAAGTTATAAATAAATGGTATCTATTGCTGCACAAGAATGAAATAAGGATTTGATATTTGCTGATAGGGAAAAGCCAAGTTTCCAATAAGGATTTCATTTATAATATAGCTTTGTACTGAGTTTTAGCTAGTCCCTGAGCCAATTTATTTTAAATGGTGGATTTTCTTATCTTTCCAACCCATTTTAGTTTGGAAAAACTGCCTTTATTCTGACACCTCTGAGTTCTCCAAATAATATCACAAATTAGCTAGCTCCTCGTGTATAAATCACATAGAGATTAAACAAACTCAAGGGTAATCTGACACACAGCCATGGCTGTATTTTGGTTTGGTCTCATTCATTTCCCTCTTGCTGCTTCTGTTATTTTGCATTTAATCACTGTGCAGATAGAGTTGGAATACTTTAATCTATTTTATTATCTAATGTTTTCATTTAATTTTTGGTAGTATTTCAAAAGTAGAGAAAGGTTAAAGAATTGTTCTGAATGTCCTTCAAGACAAAGTGCTGTCGTTCTTCCTAATTCTCTTAGTTTGTTACAGAGATAAACATGTTCATGGGAATAGACTGAGGGCAGCCTTAAGAAGTCATTAATTACTTATTAAGGTCATTTAATTGCCTTTTGTTAAGAAGTCAGTCTCCTAATTCCCAGTTTAAAAGGCCATTTCAGGAAGCAAGTTAGGATTTTATTATTTTGGAATTACACATCAGACTTCAGTTGAAAGAATCCTGAAATAGTTCTCTATAGTTTATTTGGATGTTGTTTCCCAAATAAATTCATTAACTTGAATTTCATTCAGATGAGGAATGAAAGAAAACTAAACCCTTATATTACAACTTGCACCATATGAACTTGTAATTTTATTGCCCTACATTGTAACTATTTTATGTTAGTTTTGCTCCCAAAGTAGGTTTCAGGAAGGAACAGTTAATTGAATGCCTAGTTAGCACCTGTGTGCCAGATGCAGGGGAACAAGATGACTGAAACTGAAGTAAACAGGCAACTGCAATACAAATTGGAGAGTGTTGTGATGAGTATAAATCCAGGAAGCTAGCAATGGCAATAAATCAAGCTGCAGGTTTTCTACCACCTTCTTTACAGAAACCATTTGACCAGCTGTGGTGGTTTAAAAAAATGGCTAAAAAATTATGTTGCTCTTCCCATCAAAAGGGGGTCTGGGGTTGTTCCCTCCTCGAGAGACTGGGGAGCTTGTGACTGCTTTGGGCAATACAGTGCAGCAGAGGTTGGACCATAAAAGGAAAGGTGGTCCTTGTTCACTAGAATGCTTCCACTCAGAGCCCCAAGCCCCCATGAGAAGTCTGACCTCCTGAGATAGCCATGTTGCGCAGAAGCCAGGCCGCATGGGGAGCCATGTTTGGGCACTCCAGCCTGCCCTAGTCCTCACACCCTCCCAGTCCAGCGGCCTTTTATGAGTGACAACCTACTGTGACTGGTTATTATTCCTTTTAGGGTAGTAACACTGTATAAGCTTATTTGTAGCTGATTGGCTATGAAGCTGTAAGGCCATACTGATACGAAGAAGACTTAAGTTTCATCTAATGTCAGATTCAGCATTTTAGAGAAATCAGGATAGTTTAAATTTTGGTTACGTGACTATGAATGTTTGGTCCAGGGGTATATTCAAATTGTGGTCTCAATTTGTTTTTTAACAGTACAAACGTAACAGAATGGTGTCAAGCTGCGGAGTTTTGGTATATATTGTTATGCATAAACAGTAACTGGAACATGGATTAAGCTGTGGTGGCCATGACAATGAGCCAAACTAACCAAAGGTTCCAACTACTGCTATCTGAAAACCCCCTGCCTTTTGCAGACGCAATGCTTCTGAAGGGCGCTTCCAGGCAATGGCTGGGTCCTGGAGGAGACATGGGACTCCTCAGATGGTCTCGGTTTGACACTTGATGGCCTTGTTGAGCATTCCTTAACTGTAACCACAAGCTTCCACTCAAACTTCCTTCTACCTCTCCCTCGCTCAGGTCAGATTTGCCCATGTGTCAGCTCTTCTAGTCTTTTCCACCTCCCTCATCGTTTTCTACCATACAGGCATTTTCTCTAATAAAATTCTTTTATGTTTAGCAGTCTTGGTTTCTTATTCTTAGAGGACTCAAACAAACACCAGTGGTACCAGGCATGGTCCAAAAAACAGGCAGCAAGATGGGGAGTTAGTACAGGCTCACCTGCTACCAGGTAAACAGAGGACTCTGTCCTGCTTGGTAGGTAGCACACACACAGTTCTGGCAAAAGGTAGTGACAAAATTGCTTGACTTCAGTGACCACTCACCTGTGTGTTCCTGATGGCCTTGGTGAACAGCGTGCTCTCAGGAAAACATTCCAGTGGAGGTGAATATTGTGACATTTACAGATAACATTGGCATTTGAAAAATATGATGGAAACAATGCTTACAAAGATAGGGGACCTGGCTGGTTAGTACTAAGTTGTATGGACATCCTGTAGAGGGACAATAGCCAATGAGGGTTGTAAAGAAGCATTTAGAAGATAAATATGAGGGCCAGAAAGCCTACATAATAGCTGACAAAGAGGCCCATCTCCTGCTGAGAGGCCAGGCACAATTGAACAGTAGGCTGAAGACTTGGTTGTTCAAGTCCCAGAGGTCCCGAGACATTTTAATTCTCAGCCAAAGAAGGTCAGTTGTGAGAAGGTCAGAGCCCTGGTGGAGAAAACCTGGAACTCTGAAACAGGATAGGGACATCTGACCAGATGTCCTGAGGATATTGATTCTGTAAATTTCTAGACTCTCTAGGATTGCAAAAGTAGCACACCCCTTCTCAATATGAACTAGTATTTCTGTAGCATCTCCCAGCACTGCAGAAGTTTTACCCTAAGGCAACACATGATACCCAGGAAAGCTACCCCTACTACTTCTCCTGGCTGTCAGGCCAGTAAGTAGTGTTAAATCCCAGCTTAACATAGCTGGAGACATGCTGGGCCTTATAAGGAAGGAAAGGACCATGCACCTCAGGAATTATACAAATGATCTGTCATATATCATCAGCAGGAGTCAGGAAACTACTCCTGGAGGTAGATTTTGAAAGTGCTTGATCAATGGGGACAGAATGTACAACTGAATAATCCTGAATTCGTTGACTTGGAGACACTTTATTAGGCCCCAGGATTTAACACTCTAGCAAAGACCCTAGAATATAGGTAAACTCACAGCTGGGGTAGCTCTTAGAAGCCTGCTAACTGTCAATAAAGTAGAAATGTCAAGTTGCCCTAGCAGAAGGCACATGAAAGAATTAAGCAGCTAAGGGAAGTGAGCACGTGGTATGGATATATAAGGCCAGAAGCCCCACCAGAAGATTATGTTCCACAGGAAGAACACCATTCTCCAAGGCCATTGGGATGCACTAGTGAGAGGGGCACCAGCACCACTAAGAAGTTATGTGATTGCTTTCCTCCACAGGCCAAGGATGTTGATACTAGAAGCAGTCACGTAGCTGAATGGGTAATATCCTTGGAGATGATGGGGCATTAGAGACCAGATGGCAGCACCTGTCTGTCAGGAGCCAGGAGGCTGTAATTACCGTGACTGGCAAAGCCAGAGGGAAGCCAAGGTTGCATGGGAGTTGTAGAGATGGTTAATACAGCATGGCATCTCTGGGGGCGAAACAGATGGGCAGCTAACAAGGGTGGTGATGCTTAACATCACAACCAAAGAAAGACAAGAATGAAGGAGCAGGATACTGAGAATGGTTGTCCAATCACTTGCTCAGTTCCCAGACCAGAACAAATTTTTACATCTGTAACCCATTAACTAAAGAAGGGGTTGGGACCTTAGGAGGGAAGACTCTGCTACACAACCGCAAGTATGTACTATGACAACACTGTTTCCAGATGCATGATTCAAACTGATACACTTGGCAGTTGGGGCAACTCCCCATTATGCCCCTGGCCTCTGCAGTAAGAGCTATCATAATGGGAACAGTCAAATGAAAACCTCTAAAACTGCCTCCACCAGGAGAGTAAATCAAATACATGATCATATCTCATGGAAGGGTGTGACAAAGACAAGTACCAGCACTAAATACCGGAAGGATATAGCAATGGTGGCCCCTATCCCATCTTAATTGAATATTCTGGCCTCTTAAAAATCCAGGAGGATCCTGGAGAACGACTGTAGACTATCACAATGTCAGCCAAGATGTATCTTAATTGTAGCTACTATACCAGGTATAGTATTTTTGATAGAGCAAATTAATATAGCATCAGGTATACAATAATACAGCATTAATCTAGTGAACATTTTCTATTCAATCCCAACCTGGAAAGAGGATCAGAAACAGTTTCTGTACATATGGATGGACAACAGTATCCATTTAAAATTTTCTGTCAGGGCTATGTTAACTCTTTTGTCCTCTGTTAGCCCAAAGAGATCTACACCTTCAGGACATCCCACAGAACATCACATCTATTCCTCACAGCCATGATATAATGGTGATTGATCAGAAAGTAAGAGTGGGTTAGCATGCTGGAGGCCTTGGTAAGTTCCATGTATTCTGAGACAGCCACAATTTAGATGCCAGTCCGTTTGGTGAAGCTTTGAGAACCCAGTGATCAGGGGTGCACTGGGACATGCTCCACAGTAAAAGACAAATTACTGTATCTTGTACTCCCTACACACACACATACACAAAAGAAGCCAAGCATTTGGAAGGCTTCTGGAGGCGATATATTCCAAACCTGGGCATATTTATCCCACTCATATACCAGGTGTCATAAAATGCTTTGAGTGGGGCACTTAGACTGTGTGGAAGTGTAGACTGAGCTCTTCCATTCCTTTATTCTTCACTTGGGGTAGGTCTTGCTCCCCAGCCTTTGCAAGCTCCCTTCCTATTTTCCATTCCAGGCATGTAACCTAATAAAGTTCTTGCATATCTAATCCCATGATTCTTAGAAGACTTGGCCTCTGATTCTTAGAAGACTTGGACTAACACAAGTGCTTTGGAGAAGAATCACCTACAGAAAATATTACCGTCTTTAAAGAGGCTCTAGAGGAAACAAAAAGAGGGGAACGAAATCTGTAGAGCGAGTAGAGAGAGGATGGTTACATAGGGTAAGAAAAAAATGAAAGAGTGTACATGGCCGTTCTCATTATTCTGCCCTCTCCAGTCTCGAGTAAGCAGAAACCAGGCCACTGTCTGTGTGAGGAAGAGTTACTCATAGGTATCATTAGCACGACTTTGGTGGTGTCGACTACAAAGCCAGACAAAGGTATGAGAAATACAGAATTCAACCAGCCATTATTAAAATATCATTAAGAATTGTGGCTCAGCCAGATGGGAAGACTGTTAAATAGGTATTTCAACCAGGTAGTTAGGATTAGTGAAGGAAGTTAGTTACTACCAGATAAAGAGTTGCAATCTCAAATCACAGTTATGTAATTTAACAAACTTTATTTAATTTAGTAATTTAAGTCAACCAACCTAATCCGAAAACTATGGACTTAATATTCTCTTTATTGTGGTGACTATAAAAAGGGATCAACATGTCCATTCCCATGTTGGGAAGAACCATCCTGGTCACAGGTAGCCACACAGTTTTCTGTTCTAATCAGACATCTCTGTGCTAAAAGGGATCAGAATGTGACACACCAAATTAAGCTATTTTGGCATAAGAATTATTTTGGGCTGAAGACAATTGAGAAATAGCAGATACACCGCCCCCCAAAAAAAACCCCACCTACGCCCTCTTTTCAGTCAGAACTGTCATGTCCCAGTAATTCACCAAAATGGCAAACACAAAGGGAAAGAGGAGAGGCACCTGCTGTATGTTCTCTAGGCGCTTTAGAAAACAGAGCTGTGCCTTTGGCCACATACATGCGAACCTACAAGAAAGGTGATATTGCAGACATCAAGGGCACGGGCAGTGTTCAAGAAGGAGCGCCTCAAATGTTCGCGTGGTAGAACTGGAAGGGTCTACAGTGTCAACCAGCATGCGGTGGGCGTCCTTGTAATATACTAAGCACTCTGAGGGCCGAGATGGCTTCCTAAAAGGTGGGAGGGAAAGTGATCAGAAAAAGAAGGAGGCCAAAGAGAAAGGCACCTGGGCCGCCCAGAGAAGCACACTGTGTGAGAACCAATGGAAAGGAGCTGCTGGAGCCCATGCCTAATAAGTTGATGACATGATAAGTATACAAAAAATAAAAGACCTCCATACTGTTTAAAAAAATAACTCTCCGCCCTCCCCCACAGGTTTAAAATCAAACTTAGACTCTTAATTACCAGAGACTTTTGCCTGCTCAGAGACAGCACTGAGAGAAACCTATACAATATGCCTTCCCCAAACAATCCTTATCTTCCATTAGTTTCTCCTATACATTTACCTTGGAAGCCTAAAACCCTTTTCCTTTGTCTTATCACTTCTCTACAAATGCATTGTTCTTAATTAAAATGCTATGGTGTATAATCCTAAGTACTAACCACCCTTTTGAGTTACTATACAGCACTGAGTATCCCTCACATATAATCTCACTGCAGTTGTTAATAAACTATTTTTCTTGTATTAATCTGTCTTTTGTCAGTCTAACTTGCAGGGCCCCAGCTAGAAAATGTATAAAGGAAAGCTTTTTTTCAATTTCAGCAGGTTGGATCCTTTATCTTGGTCATTATTTACTGACCCAGGAACCTTATCTCATTTGCAATAAAATAATTCCCTTAGTAGAGGCAGATATACCAGGAAATCAGTGAAAGTTATGCTCCAAGGAGCCTCACTTGCATTGTCCTTTCACAGGCCCTGTAGCTGATTTTGAATTCAAAAATTTATATTTCTTCTTATTAAAAAGGACCCCCACACCTAATTGCGTGTCAGGTCCCCCAAAGCCTGGATCTACCCCTAGAGGTTTGTATAGCTGAATAAAAAAAAATTGGATGTTCTCTCAAATGATGTGTGTTGGGGGGGTCCATATATGAATGTCAGGAAGGCCAATGATGTGTTCATATTTGCATTTTAGAAAGATCACTCTGGGAACAATGTAGACAAAAGTACAAAAGAGGGCCAGATCTGCAGGGAAAACTGTAAGGAAGCTGTCACTGTACTCCAAGCAAGAATAAAGGCCATGTTCTTTTTATCTCATGAAAGGATGTGGTGTTTTCTTTGAAAAAACAGGATCCTCTGGGGCAGTTCTAATTTTACTTACAAAAGTTCCCACCTCCCATTTCGGAAGTATTGTTTTTCCTCCAAGAAGCCAAGGAGATTCAAATCTTTTGCAGTGTAGCAATCTGTCCTTGCCTTCAGAAAGTAAAATACGGAGTTTTCATACTCAACAGTGCTAACTTACTAGCCTAAGAAAAATAGCAAGAGTTTAAAATTTACTGTCAAATTAAAAAATGAAAAGAGAACAATTTTTCAAAGTCCTTTTTAACCCAAAAAGAGATTCAGATAGAGTACATGTCATATTCCTGGAAGGTAAACTCAATATTACAAAACATATTCTGAGAGTACATATTTTAACATTAAATAAATTCAGAATTCTTCTGGAGGAACAAATGTAATCAAGAAGATTGAAAGAATTAGAGAGGTGGGTTGTTCTACAAGAGAATAAATCTTATTTTAAAGCCATGCAAACAAAGATAGTTTAACAGGCATGAGAATAAGCAAACGGAAGTCTGTTAAAAGTTTGAAGTCTGGAAATGGTCCAGATAAGTATAAACATTTCACATCAATAGGTCAAGAATGGGTTGGTAGATGGTTAGTCACTTTTTCACAGCACTACACAATGAAAGGAAAACCATCGATTCCTAGTCTCTGGGGGGAACAGTGGGGACAATCTTCCCTTCTTCCTGGGGGCTTCGTCAACCACACAGTCTATGTACCAACAACTGTCTACTCTTCCTCAGAAAGTTACTATGACAAATCCACACTCTGCCTTGTGATACTAGGGAGAATGAATCAAACTTTTACACAGAGTTTATGAATATTCCTCTTAACTCTGAAGCTACAATTTCAAAAAATGTATACAGGGCATGTAGATCAAGCACAAAACCTTACTGAAAATGGTAAGTTATTAGGAAGTAGTAAAATGAGTTTTTAGTTTATGCTCTTGACTTAGGGCTATATTAGGATGAATTCTTTGTAATAAACTTAAACACATTCTAATTTGAATTCTTAGCAGATGGCCCACAGATGCATAGTCTTCAGACTCTAGAAATATGACTATAAGGTCTGTCTGGAAAAATTCCAACCATTGTTAATACAAGAACAGTTTGTGCCATTCTCATCAACATAATCTGGCAGCCAAAGAAAGTAGACTTGAATGTGCACGTGTGAACAATGACAACTTCACCGTACTAGTCAGTGGGGGTGGTAGATGCCACTGAATAAGCATGTGTACTGTGTGGCCATTGCATTCAAAATTATTGAGCGAGTAAAGTGACGAACTGCATCAAATTTTGCATTAAGCTTGAACATTCCTCTGTGGAAACTATTCGGATGACTCAGAAGGCCGCAGCTATGGGCAACTGGTGATTGGCAGCTTCATCACAACATGCCTGCTCATGAATCATGTCCTCTGTAGAGTTTTTTGTGAAACATCCCATCACCCATAGATGACTCAGTCCCTCTACAGCCCATATTTGGCACCCTGCCACTTCTGGCTTTTCCCAAAATTAAAACAACCTTTGAAAAGGAAGAGATTTCAGACTGTTGACGAGATTCACGGAATACATGACAGGGCAGCTTATGGCAACTGGGAGAGCTGTGTGAGGTCCCAAGTGCCTACGCTGAAGGGGACTGAGGTGTCATTGTCCCATGTACAAGGTTTCTTGTATCTTGTATCTTCTTCAGTTAATGTCTCTAGTTTTCATAGTACATGGCTGGATACTTTATGGACATACCTGTTATGCAGACCCCTTGCTAAAGTTCCTAGGCAGAGAGATTTATTTATTAGCTTACGCCCCTGCATACTTATGTAAAAAGCTAAAGAGAATCAGCCACCACATTCGATATAAAGAAGAGGATCTAACATCTTTGCTCTGAATCTTGGCTTTCCAGCAAAATATCTACCTTAATACAATGATATTGGTTTCCCTACTAATGTCCCCTAATTTTTCCCACCCCTTTGGACCCCAGGAGAAAAAGGGAACCCAAGAAAGAGAATGTATCAAAACTATGGGGGTAGAGAAGAGACACAAGCAACTCTGTCTTACGTAAGGGTACGATAAAAGTCTAGAGAGCCTTCTTCCCAAACACACTCTACTCCTCTACATCCCAGGTTGGACTTGCCAGTTTACATGTATATCCTGCATTAGAATATATTTGAGCACAGACACCAGGATCAAGCATAGTACTGAACACATTAAATAGATTTAAATATTAGCTTTGCAAAAAAAAATCTAGAAAATATTCTGTGGCTGTCAAAAGCAAAACACTGATCTCTGAATCTATTAGTTTGGGCTTTCGCATTTACACTTTCAGAAAGAAAATAAGTTCTCTCATTGTCAAAATCTCACTAGATGCAAACAAAGGCAGGATGGTTTCCTTGTTCTATTCATGAAGCAAAATGTGTAAGTATGGAGAAAATAATTTCCACTAAATAGTTAGGAATAAAAACAAGACATTTGAATTTAATGTTTTATTACCATGTAGTGGTTCGGGCGACAAGTTCCAAAGCCTCAAGATAAGGTACCAATAAGCATTTGGGTATCAGGCCATCAGAAAGCCTGGCATACTGTGCTCTGAGATGCAAGGTTGTGTCAGGAAAAGTGTTGCATTGAGTAGATTTTGCTTTTTTCCTCTAGGAAGCCCCATTAAAAAATCTTTTTCTTGTAACATTTGTTGTTTACTTTCCATCTTGAATTTAATTCTCCCTTGGGGGGGAAATGCCATCCCAGACCGTGAAATAAATTGAATTTTTTGGTAATCTAGACCTTAAAGAAGAAACCTATTTCTATTTAATCTTCAAAACTCTGACAAATAAAATCAATTCTTGTTAGTACCTGATATGTATCAAATCAAAGTGTTACTAACATACAAGATGGAACAGACCTCTTATCGAGAAACTGGACTAAATGTTTCAATATTTGCAGTTACTTATATGCTATTTCCCCATCTGACACTTTGTACAGTACCTGATGAATGGTTTATACTTTTACCAACCTTACTTTTCCAAAAAGCTTCTTTGAAGATCAGCTTCATTACTTCAGCACACATCCCACATAAAGAAATTCGGAACTGTTGCAGTTTAATATCAACTATTACAGTAAAAGCTGCTGGTGCCTACCCAGATCCCTTTTTATCACGCTGAGGTACCAGCTCCCCGGCTGCTATGAGTACTGGCTGCTCAGTGTTCACAGCTGTATCCATCTCCCAAAAATTACCCTTGGCCAACAGAAGCCACCTCACACAGAGCTGCCCGAGACATCCCACAGCCAATGACCAAGTAGGATGGGGAATAAGGACTGGTTTTCTTTGTGGCGCCATCAGTGCCCCAGAGAACATCTCATGGTGCTCATTACGAACTTCTGTTGAATTTCCTTCATAATATCTATCATTTCTACCATTCCAATTGCCACTATCTCAGTTAAGGACCATATCTCACCCGACTATTCAAACTGCCTTCTGAATCAATTTTCACATTATAGTCCTTTCTCTACAATACTATCAGAATACACTGACACAAATTTAATAATCTTCCACCCTCCTCCCCAACACACATGCCCCTACTTGAAACCCTTCAATAACCATCTCGGATCACTTATCAGTGGCAGTAAACTGAACTCAGTTCACACATGCACTTTGCTTCTCTCCTCTTTCAAAAATGAGGCCATGAAGCAAAGTAAAGCCTTGAAATATGTACATTATAATTAGATGGCATTTATCTGCCATGAGTACTAGTTAGCTGAAGCAATTAACTATAGTCTTAGTGGAGTTAGAAGACTTCCATTAGCACATAAGAACTACAAACAAAGTAAGCCCAGGAGAATGGGTTAGAAAACCAATTCCCTTTCTAAGTTAGGGGGTTTGTTATAGCAAGTTAAGACTTAGTGTGTCTTATTAGTATTTTTGGCAAGAATCTCTTCTACCTCTGGCCGAGGAATCTCTTGGTACATTGGATGGAAAACTTCACAGGTTCAGGCTGGGATGATGATTGGTATCCAGGTGGGTGACTACATTTTAATCCTGGAAAACTAACACTAAGTACAGTAATGATACAGTCAAACCCACAATAGTAATTATGTTAAAGAATAACTTGTCCACATTTGATACTTAGGTATCTACTGTTTGAAAATTTGGCCTATTAGAGAAGCAGACTGACTTACGATACTTTATAATATGTAACTGAGTAACTGATTTCATTTTATATTGAGATCTATGTTTACAAACATGTTTGAATACTTAATAGAACTTACTCCTCTCTCCTCCCACCTTTTTTTTTTTTAAGTCTTAGATTCAGGAGATTTAACAGCATCTGGAATGGTTTGTCAACAATATTAAAACAATTATAATAACCTTATGAACAATTTAAAACCTGTATAGAAATTTAACTTGTAAATCCACCCCCACCTGTAACAACCTTACAAGTTACAAATTTAATAAGATTTTAATATAAATAGAAAAGAACAAGGCTTCTTTGAAGTTTGAACTGCAGTATTTTAATAAATCAAGTATGTTTAACAACTAAAGTAGCACCTGAAATAATATTTTCTGTGTAGAAATGTCATCCTCAAGAACATTAGAATCTTACATTGATATAGAAATTTAGGTTTAGATCCTTGCAAAATCATGACATATGACAACACTGGGCTGAATTCTTGTATGGCAAAAATGTCCCCTGCTTGAGATAGTGCATAAATTTTCTAGTTCACTATAGTCACTCCCCACACCCACCCACATGAGGGTAGTCATTTACCTTTACATCCCTAGACCTTATAAAGGCATTTGTAACTCATGCATCTAGAACAGTGATTCTCAGCCAGTGGTAATAATGTCCCCAGGGGCCAGGTGGCAATGCCTGGAGATATTTTTGGTTGTTACAACTACGGATGGGTGCTATGAGCATCTGGTGGGTAAAGGCCAGGAATGCTGTTAAACATCCTACAATGCACAGACCAGACCCTAGCAACAAAAATTATCTAGCCTAAAATGTCAATAGTGCTAATGTTAAGTAATGCTCAAATAGAAAAACACATCTAAAATCCTTCAACAAGGCACAGAGGTCTTGCAATGACCTGCTACCTTTGTGTCCCGGAGAGTAGTCCATTGGTATTATAAGGGTCACAAATAACTTCTTTTATTGTTATAGAGCCCTCTTTTGTACCTGAGTTCTTAAATTTGGCGAGTTCCTTTTCTTTAAAAATTTGTTCTTTATTTCCTTCAAGAAATCCTTCCCTTTAAGATAATGTTTTATTTCCCTCTAAACATCCTACCAGTATTTCACATTTATGTCTTCAATCCATCTGGAATTTGTGCTGGAATTCAGAGATGAAATTTGGTTTCCACATGAATAATCCATAGCTTCAATAGCATTTACTGAATAGTTTATCTTTCTTTTCTAATTGGTAACACCAACTTTGTCATATACTTACTAATTTTTCATATAAACTTTTGTCTGCTTCTATTTTCTGTTTATTCCTGTGATGTCATTCTAAGTTATACTTCTATCAGGAAACTTACTGTATGACATAATTCCTTCCTCATGCTTCTTTACATTTACTCTTACATGTGAATTTCAGTATCAATCCTCCTGGAATTTTAGTTGAAATTGCACTGAATTTACAGATTGGCTAAAGATAACTGAATTTTCTCATTTATAAACATTGTTTCCCTATTTGAATTTTTCCATAACTTTCAGGGAAGTCAAACACTTTCTCCATAATGATGATAGACTTATTCCTGAATGCTATATATATGGTTTGTTTTTGAGGTTTCTGTTTTTCTAGTAACTTCAATTTAGATCTCATATACAGCACACTTGCTGAGGTATCTTAACAGCTTGTCTGTAGATTTTCTTGGATTTTTACTTACTCTTATCACCTACAATATTTTCTTCTGCAATATTTATTCCTAATTTTTTGGTCTCAGTGTATTGGCTCTGATCTCTAGCTCAATTTCAAAGAGTGCATGTCTTCACCTTATCCATGGCTTTATAAGGCACTGCCTCTATACTTCACGTTTAAATGACTTTTTTTATTTCTATATTTTGGGCAGATACTTTTTATTAGGTTATGGAAGTTTTATTCAATTAGTGGTTTTCTAAGTTTTTAACATACTGAATGCATGGTACTAAGCCATTTATAACATAAAGAGCAGCTTTCTTCTTTAAGCCTGCCCAGTCTTCTCGGAGAATTTGTCCTTATATTTGGAAATGCAGCTGGAAAGCCTTCCTCCATCTTTGAACCTGCCTCCTTTTCACTCCTAGCTTTGCTCAGCATCTTTCAGGGAAATCCATTTAGCTTAAACCACCTTTGACTGGAATGCTGCTCAGTCTTCAGAGATTAGCCCAGTCATAAGAAGATCTTAAGGGCCTTAAAAATTACTTTCAATTATTTCACAGATAGTCTGCAAGAGATAAAATTCAGTCAGAAGCCAGGCTATAACTGTGGTCAACACATAGATCAAAGAATAAATCTGTCTTAAGATTCTTGAAAAGTATGAACATATCTCAACATTCCATTCTCTTCAAGCTTTTATTTAGCTCCTTAGTTAATGAATGGAAAATACTACACAAGGTAGCCCAAAGCTTCCAAGTGGCTGGGACAGAAGGAAGAGAATCTGAGTGTACATTTTCACACATGTGAAGGAAACTACTTCCATAAAGGAAAACCTCTTGCAGTGTTAACTACTATGGGCTTATAAACAAAGATTCAGCAAAAATAATCCCTGGGGCCTTATAAAAATGAAATGACATTTCAGTGTTCTTTCCCATCTTTTTTCTGCAGTAAAAGCAGTATTGAACAGCTGGCTTTTCCTTTGTTTCTTCATTGTTTCTGTGCCACAGTTACTGAGGGACACTTTTTATTTTAGTCTCTTTATTCTTTACAGCAATTAAGGGAGGAAACAATTCTTTATGCTGCTTTCAAGACAGTCTGCATCATTATTGTACCTGGGAAAGAAATGGCTTGGTTCTGGGAGAGTTGGTCTTGCCCCCTCAGACAAAGTACATAGGTTGTTGGAGAGTTTCTCTCAGCCAAAAATTAAAGTTTGACTATTTCATCCTGAGTACTATATATAACTTTCTGAAAACGTCAGAACATCTTATGCAGGCAACATGCCTTGAGTGAATATCTCCCTGTATGTAACCAATTAACCTGTAAAGTCTAACACCTTTTTGAGAGTCATTTTAATTTATTTTTTATTATTATTTATCATCACCCGAAGATATTTTTCATTGCTTCTAGAGAGAGGGGAACGGAGAGAGAGAAACATGGATGTGAGAGGGGAGCATCTATCTGTTGCTTCCCGAATGCACCCAGACCGGGGATGGAACCTGCAACCTAGGTACATGACCTGATGGGAATCGAACTCTCAACTTTCCAGTTACAAGATGATGCTCCAACCAACTAAGCCATGCTGGCCAGGGTTAGAGTCATTTTAAAAGCCACAGGTTGCTTGTTGATTAACCAAGCACCCCAAAGTATGATTTTGAACTTTATTTTTTTTTCTATATGAAAAAGTTATACATCTATTTTGTACTCTGAAAGTTATACAGGCATCCCACAATCTCTCTCACCTGCACATGTGGGGAGTTGGGGTGGGGATGTATGGAGAACACTGTTCTAAGGAGGCAAAGAAAAAAACCATTTCGGCAATGGGGTAGTCAAATCCAACCTTCTTACTCACCTTTATTAAAAGCAGCTGATTAGTGACTTGTAGTAGGCAAATGATGTTATTTATTTAAAAAGTAATTCTCAATGGCCTTCCCCTTTGGGTTGTTTCTATAAAAATCAGTTATTTTATGTATTATTTCCTTTCTCTGATAAATAGAAAAGTATTTGCTTTTCTGGTTTTTCACTTTGATACCTTTATTAGTATCAAAAACAAGTTAGGTCCAGACTGATAATAAAATGTGCTTGTCTGACAAATTTTCTAACAAAAAAAAACCAAAAGATATTACAGATAAACTTCAGACTTTGGTTATGTCAAAAAATGTGACTCTTCTACATTGCCTAGTAGCAGATATAAGAGATCAGAGATCCCTCAAAAATTACATTATAAACACAAACACATGCTCAACCTCTTGCCATTAAGTTTTCTTCTCCCAGGAAACTTCCATGCAACTACCACTTACCTCCTTTTTTATGTAGCTGTTAGGTAAGCCTCTCAATACACAAGACCTCTTTAAGCACTGTAAATCTGTGTTTAGTTCTGTTCCCCTCCTTGTATTTTCCAGGTCAATAGCTGCAAAGCACAGTCATAATACTTTAGCCACACATAGAGCAACAGCGCAGGCAAATAAATCCTTCCAAGATGATCTCCTCTATTTTGATTTTAACAAGGAACCCCAAAACATATGACGTGTAACGGGCTTGAAACTGATTAGCAGCAGGATGTGAGTCTAGAATTCTTATTTATGAGGCAGAACAGATCCTTCCCAATGCCTCCTTTTCGCTCATCCTCTACCATTTTTTCCCCTCACACCTTCCCAACAAATAACCCCTTCCGTAGCCCTGGTGTAACAGCAGGAAATTATAACGCTTCTAGTCCTATAATAATACTGTTAAATCCAACACAGCATTCCCTAATTAAAGACTAAGTTTAAGGAAAAAAGAAAGACCCTCCCTTTAGAAAGTTGCTGAGGTAAAGGGAAACCTCAGGATATCGACTGTCTCTACAACTGTGAAAAGTTTCAAATTTGAGGAAAAAGATAAAAAAGAAATAAGTAGGCTGGCGTAGCCTTCAATACCGCTCGTCTTCCTTCTTCCTTACCCTTGTAGGCTGCTACCAGCTGACTCAGATGTCCCGCTCAGGTGGCCTTACTACCCAACGGACCCAACTCACCTCAAGCCAGCCAAAGACAGGGAGCGAACCCACCTCCGCCTTTAAGCAGCGGCGGTAGGAGGGACTGCCTTACGCGAGGCACCGGACGCCACGCCCCCACGATGGGCGGGGCTGCATTCCCAGAGGCAGGGGAAGGGGCGGGCACTATGACGTAATCTGGAAAGCCAGATCTGGTTGGAGGAAATTTAGAAGTGATAAGGGCGGGAAGGAGGCGGAGTCTAGTTTCCCTGGTGACTGGTTGCCTGGCGGTCGCCTGGTAACCGGTCGCGGCAGTCCTGGCAGCGGCAACGCAGGGCGCCTAAATCTGTGGGCTGGACCCCACGTTGGGCTCTTTCTGTTTGTTCCGCGATGGCGGCCGCCGCGGCGGTGGTCACGCTGTCGGGTTTAGAGGATGGGGTGTCTCGGTCCCGTGGCGAAGGGGCTGGGGAGGTGGTCGTGGAGCGCGGCCCCGGCGCGGCCTACCACATGTTCATAGTGATGGAGGACCTGGTGGAGAAGCTGAAGTTGCTCCGCTATGAGGAGGAACTCCTGCGGAAGAACAACCTGAAGCCCCCGTCCAGGTGGGTGCCCTTGTCCCCGGAGTCCGGGTACCGGCTGGGCCCCGGGAAGATGCCTTCTTTCTGCCTCTCGGGGAGCACCGAGGGCGGGTTAGCAAGCACTTGCCTCCATCTACGAATCCAGGAAAGGCCACTTGGCGACGGAGGGCTGCCATGGAGCTCACAGAGTTTTGACTTGGTATTTTAGTAAAGAATGAAGTTTTGAAACAGCAGGAAGCACTGGAAGACAGCTTCCTTGGTCTTTAAAGCACAAACGCACTTCCGCAAATCACACACTTTTTTTCCTTCTGATTATAAAAGTAATAAAATACCTATTTTAGAGAACTTAGAAAAATACAAGAAAAAATCACCCATAACCTTATTCCCAAAGATGAATGCCGTTATCGTTTTACATCTGTCTCTAGTTTTTGTTTTCCTCTGCAAGAACCCGCCCCTGCATCTGGTAACCCTGGGTGTCTCGGACCTTGTTGAGCACTTTACATGCAGTTAGTAAACTTGTTGACTAATTGCTATGGTTTAAAGAACTTTTGCCTTTGCAATAACAGTACTCTGAGAAATTGAGAAGTGGAAAAGACAAATGAAATGACAACTACTGGAATTGTCTCTATCATAGAACCTAAAGTTCTGCTCTCATCTGGTGGGGAAAAATTCATCATATCCCAAAGCCAGTGCCTCTTTTGTTATTTGCTGAATCGTGTAAGAAACAATCTAGGTTAAGAACCTGCAGTACTTTCTCTTAATGATTATAGCTAGGCTCAAATAGTTTCCCTCTACAGTTTTGGTCTTATTCCCTGCTCTTTCAGAAACTTCAATTATGATATATGTAGGCTTTATGTAACTTGTCCATATTGTTAAGTCAGTCCATAATAGGAGAAAAGTTAAAGGAAAAAGTAGTGATGCTTGATCCATGATAGAAATTGTAGGATTGGGAGTTACTACTTAAATGAATTGATCAGAATAATATAAACAAACAGCATTTTCTATGTTAAAAGATGCATTTTTGTAAGTATATTTTTCAAATTAAAAGAAAATGACCTAAAGGTTCTACTTACATAATTTCTGTACTATTTCCTCAGGAGTTGTAGAATAATTTGGATCATGGGTTTGGATGGAGATATCTTAGTTTAATGGTTTTCAAAGTGTGGCCATCAGCATCACCTGGAAACTTGTTAGAAATGCAATCCACAGGCCCATTCCCAGATCTACCGTATCAGAAATTCTGTGGGTGGGGCCTGGAAGTCTATGTTTTAACAAGACTTCCAAGTGATTCTGATGCATGCTAAAATTTGAGATACACTGTCATAGGTCTGCAGAATGTGTCAGTATCCATTCCTCTGTCCCGGAGTTCTCAGTCATTAAGGAAAAGATTAGTTGTTACCAGTAGGTGTTTAAAGGGTTGTGAACATATACCTGCCAGGACTTCATGGCCTTTATTTCGTCCCAGATTTCTGTTACCTTCCAGGACATTTATACTTATCATGCAGGGAAAAACATGGGAAACATAAAGTAGAGTGCTGATTTTTATTTAAAAAAATAGCTATAAATATAATTATAAACATAATAATAATAGCAACACATAAAAAGCAAAATAAAGTCTTTAGTCAAACTAAATTGAATGTTATTGCTGGCAAATTTTATTTCTAACATGTTTAGGTAAAAATCATGTTCATCCTCATAGGACTATTTTTAGTAGGCTAGGGGACTTAGCAAAAGTCAACAAATGCAAATATTTGTTAGACTGGGGATGTGATATTCGGTATTTCTTAATCCTGGCTATACCTTAGATCTATCTAGGAAGGTTTTGAAACATACTCATACTGGGGCTTCACTCCCAGAAGTTCTAATTTAATTCATGAGGGAAGAAATGTTTGGTCAAGTAGCCATAGTTTGATGAGTTCCTCAGGTGTTTCAAATATGCAGCCAAGATGAGAACAACTGTTTCACATAGCTGATAGACTATAAATAGTAAGTAAAGGTACCAATGACTTTGTAAAAAAATGTAAAAATGCATAATGAATAATCATTAAGGTCTTTGCTTTAACTCCTGAGATTCTCTTAAGTCCAAATTACCATTTTCAGAAAGTACTCTCTTATTAATTGTTTCTGACACATAAATTATTTTGGCAAGAGTTTATATGCTCAGCTTTTTAACATACCCTGCATTTTCCAGGTGTAAGGTCTTTGATCAAATATTTCTTGTACAGTAGTTATTGCCCTAATCCTGTTGATTAAAAACTTTAATGTGAGTGCTGTGGATTACTAGAAATTTCAAACAGTGAATTATCAATGTCTTTTTATTTTGAAGCTATTAAAAAAAAGGTCTTTTGGCAATTTTGGACTTAACTCTTTCAATTACTATAGACTTCGCAATGTTTCATATTCCACCCTCCCCTCTTGTTTTGAACAGACACTATTTTGCACTGCCTACCAACCCTGGCGAACAGTTCTACATGTTTTGCACTCTTGCTGCTTGGTTAATTAACAAAGCAGGACGCTCCTTTGAGCAGCCTCAGGAATATGACGACCCGAATGCAACAATATCTAACATATTATCTGAGCTTCGATCATTTGTAAGTATAAACAACTCTCTTCTTTCTGCATACTCTCAGGTTATGAATTTTAATATTTAAACAACATAAATGCAAGCCTTTTAGATGAATCCACTGTGAATAACTATCTTTACATGTATATATACACACACATACACTCATACACACATATGTATATATAAAAATATATATATTTATATATAAAATTACCATTATATCTGAATTTATTTTAAGGTAAAACCTCAGAAAGGTAGATATTTAACAATAATGCCACTTATAAAAATGCTTAGTGTATACTCTTCATAGCCCAAAGTAATATTTTTCTTAATCTTGATATATTTCAGAGGTAAATTTGTGGATACTTAGTTTTCCTTCTTAAAAATGATAAAAATAAAACAAAACACCCTATGAAGCTGAAACACTATGTTGAAAGAGAACTTTGATTTAATACTTTCATATCTGACTGTTCCTGGGTACTTTTCATTTTTGGTTTTTTCTGGAGATAGGGAGTAAGAATTTTTTGACACACATATTATGTATTTTTGACAAGTGAATCACTCTGTCCTTCATATGGTTCTTTGAAAATATGATACCAAGCTAGTAGTTTTATTGGTTTTTACCCTAACAATATCAGTGATTTGTTCTGCTGTCATGATGTGTTATTTCTTTTTAACTTGATACTTTTGACAATAAAATGTCTTCATTTTCCATTTTCTTTAGTTTTTTATGCATCAATGAATTAAAAAAAAACTAGAGATAGCTTTTAAGAAGCAATGTAATTACTGTTATTTTAAATTATATTTGAAAAGTAGAGAAGTGATGAATTTATTCAGCAGTACTTTGCTTAAAATATTTTGACATTGGAATATAAATAACAAATAATAATACCGTGTTTATCTTTTGTATTTCAGGGGAGAACTGCGGATTTTCCTCCTTCAAAGTTAAAGTCAGGCTGTGGAGAGCATGTATGCTATGTTCTCGACTGTTTAGCTGAAGAAGCATTAAAATATATTGGTTTCACTTGGAAAAGGTAAAAATTACCCAACAATAGTAGTTTTATATGTATAGCTTTTTCTTGTATGAGTACAGAGCTATTTAATTGAAGAGATAAGAAATATTTCCTCTTTTCTAAACTGAAAATACAACAGGTGATTAGAAAAGTCAGTATGAAAAAGATTAGAATGTCTGGTGTCTTCAGTGTCAGTCTTGATATTAATCATCCCTTTCCAGTTCAAATATATAATTATTAAAAGTTAAATTATAATTGTTTATCATTGTCAATTAGGAAATTTTTTAGAAGTCTTTCTGAGTGTATATATATTTATATACATAGACATAATCTATACATGAAGATAACTGGTAGCTGCAGATTTAAGGAAAAATGGAAATTAATATAGTACTTTAAATGGGATTTTTTTCCTTTGCTTAAAGTGACTGGGCAAGAAAAATACTGAAGAAGCAGCTGACATTCTCTTAGACATTGTTCATTGCTTTCTTATCTGACCTGACCGTGCTGTGTTTATATTTCTATTATCTATCAAATGGTATTAAAGTCATTTGTTTACAGGTCTGGTTTCTTCCTAGAAATTATGAAATCTTAGTGTGTACTCTGTGGCTGTTAGCATAGTGTATTGGTGTATTATAGGTGCTCAATAAATGGATGAAGGAATAAAGTATTCAGAAACTATTAGTTTGTATAGGTTATATAGGTTATAACTAGAAAATACAAATTGGGTCCTTTGAAGATTGAGATTATTGATAGGTTAGAGATTGTAGAAGGTATTACTCAGGTAAAACATGAGCAGCAGTGATTTTGATTAGAACTAGCTAATAGTTTAGTGTGTATTCAGCTACATTGTCCCCGGCATGTTATCTACTCCCCGTTAATAGGAACTTTTAAAAACTTACTTGACTTGGGATTTCTGGTTGAACAATAAGAAATTACTGTTTTATTCACTTATTTTTGAACTAAAAAAATGTCAATGTTAATGCTTCAGCCAAAACATTACCACTTAGTACAATATATAAAGAATGACTATGTGATCCACAATATTTCTATATTAGAGTCCAAATAGTTACATGTTGTGTTGCTCCATTTAGCACTTTTTAAAATTATGAAATCTATTGCCCAGTGTAAAGTCAACAGAAGGATTGGCTTCTCAACCACAAATCAATTTCGTACTTCCTTTTCTTCTGGGCACACCTTGTTCTTAGCCCTGTATTGTGATTTGGATAATGTATAAGGACTGTGTAGTATACACATGGAAAAGAAAAGGGGGGGAATATTGAAAATAGACAGTAGAGAATATATACTTATTTATAGATGATTATTTTATATATCTAAATATAACAGTAAATCCTAGAAGAACATTGCTTATGAGATATTATCTCATTCTAATTAATAAAAAAATAGGAAATGTATTCTTTTTTTCCCATTGCCATTTAGCCCCCTTATACTCCCTTACCTCCCACAATCACCACAGTGTTGTCCATGTCCATGAGTCCCTTTCCTTTTTGCTTGACCCTTCTAACCCCTAATTTCTCTTCCAGAGCTGTCATCCTGCTGTCTATGAGCCAGTCTCTGTTGTGCTCGTTAGTTCACTTTGTTCATTAGATGCCACATGCAAGTGAAATCGTGGTATTTGTCTTTCTCTGACTGCTTTATTTCACTTAGCATAATGCTCTCCAGGTTTTTATGGCCAAGTAGTATTCCATTGTGTAAATATCCCATAGTTGTTTCAGCCATTCATCTATTGATGGACACTTTGGCAGCTACCAAATCTTGGCATTTGAAAATAACGCTATAATGAACATAGCAGTGCTTGTTCTTTCAAATTAGTGTTTTGGGTTTGGGTAAAAAAGCAGATCCATTCTTAATTTTTTGAGGTATCTCCATACTGTTTTCCACAGTGGTTGCACCAATCTGCATTCCTGCCAACAGTGCAAAAAGGTTCCCCTTTCTCCACATCCTCACCAGCACTTGTTGTTTATTTATTGATGATAGGCATTCTGACAGGTGTGAGGTAATATCTCACTTTGGTTTTAATTTGCATTTCTCTGATGATTAATGACATTGAGCATCTTTATTATCTATTCGGCATCTATACGTCCTCTTTGGAGAAGTGTCTATTCAGGTCATTTGCCCATTTTTTAATTGGGTTATTTGTTTTCTTGGTGTTGAGTTTTGTAAGTTCTTTATAAATTTTGGGCCCTGGCTGGTGCAGCTCAGTGGATTGAGCGCAGGCTGCGAACCAAAGGGTTGCCAGTTCGATTCCCAGTCAGGGCACATGCCTGGGTTGCGGGCCAGGTCCCCACTGGGGGCCACATGAGAGGCAACCATACATTGCTGTTTCTCTCCCTCTCTTTCTCCCTCCCTTCCCCTCTCTCTAAAAAAATAAATAAAATATTTTTTAAAAATTTTGGATATTAACCTCTTATCAGAAGTATCAGCAAGTATGTTCTCCCATTTTGTGAGTTGTCTTTTTATTTTGTTGATGGTTTCCTTTGCTGTGCAAAACCTTTTTAGTTTGATGTGGTCCTATTTATTTTTTTTTTCTTTTGTTTCTCTTGCCTGGGGAGATATAGCTTATAAAATATCAAGGGCACAAAGCACCTCCATCCCCCCCCCACCCCCGCTCCAGTGTGCCATGCCCTGGATTTCCCGGTAAGGAACAGAAACAGGCGAGAGCCCTGAGGGAAGGAAGGCTGGGTGGGGGAGGGCAGTAGGCGGGTAGAGCAGGTAAACCTGCACACTCTTCCAAGATTTTACTGCCTGTGTTTTCTTCTAGGATTTTTATGGTTTCAGTTCTAATACTTAAGTCTTTATTCCATTTTGAATTTATTCTTGTGTGTGGTGTAAGACAGTGGTCTAGTTTCATTTTTCTGCATCTATCTGTCCAGTTTTCCCAACACTATTTATTGAGTAAACTATCTTTAGCTCATTTTATGTGTTTGCTTCCTCTGTTACGTATTAATTGACTGTACAGGTGCGGGTTTATTTATGGGCTCTATATTCTGTCCCATTGATCTATGTGTCTGTTTTTATGCCAATATCATGCTGATTTCATTACTGTGGACTTATGGTATAGTTTGATATTGGGTAACATGATTCCTCCAACTTTGTTCTTCTCAGGATACTGTTGCTATGTCCGTTTGTGGTTCCATATAAATTTTTTATTTTTTAAATTATTTTATTGTTGTTCAATTATAGTTGTCCGCATTTACCCTCCCCCCACCCCACCCCAGTCAAACCCACCTCCCTCCCTTGCTTCCCCCCTCCCCCTTGGTTTTGTCCATGTGTCCTTCTTGCAGTTCCTGAATACCCTTGTCCCCCTTCTCCCCTTCCCCTTCCCCTCTGGTTACTGCCTGAATGTTCTAAACTTCAATGTCTCTGGTTCTATTTTGTTTCTCTGGTTGTATTTGCTTGCTTACCTCAGAAGCGTCTTGGCTGTGGCTGATCTAACTTTCCCGGTAGCTGATCTGGCCTAGGTGCCTTCGCTCCTGA